>QOCX01000027.1:699504-711158 GCA_005959815.1 Sarcophaga bullata | reverse complement strand
GACGAAGTCTCTTACTAACGACATACCTGCATCCAAATTCGTGCTTTTCCGCATGGCAGTTGTACTAAATTTTACATTGTAGTCGCTGTAGTCTAGTAGGTAGTGTGTTGAATTATTAGACGAAAGGCCAGGGTTCGAATCCCCGGTCAGACATCAAAAACGAAATATGAAAAAAATATTTCTTCGGCGGCTTCCTCTCAGCAGATTTCTGGCAAAAACTCTGAAAGTAAATAAAATTGCCATGAAAAGTTTCTCAAAAGTCTGTCGTTCGGAGTCGACATTAAACTGTAGGTTCCGCCACTCATGTATAAATTTAGCACACACAACATAAGTGGTGTGAGAAGCTAGGCCGTAATCCTGAATAAAGGGTTGTAATGGCCAATTATGTATGTAAGTCTTTTGCATCTTTTTCCTAACCAACGCATTTACTGAATGCAGTGATGTTAGTCCTAAATTCCATGATAGCTTCCGTCAGTTGTGTGTAGGGTCAAGCTTTTCATATGGAAATTCTTAAATCATACATTTCGCCTCGTCCCTGATATAGAGCACATGGCTTGGATAGAGAACAATCATTGCGTGCTGAACTACTACGTGAACCAGTTCCTAATTGGTCATGAATGCTTCAGAAAGTACCTGCACAGATTTGGACATGATAGTTCCTCTATTTACCTAAACTGTGTAGATGAGGAGGAAGTTGCTGATCATATTCTAAAATGCTGCCCAAGATTTAGATGGCACTGTGAAACGAGTTTTGCACCAAACCGGCTTATGGAAGAGGTGATGAATTCTAGGATTTTATGGAGTTAATACAGACAGGGAATGGCTGAAGTTATGCTGGAACTCCGAATGGTGAATCGTGCACCCTTTTGTTGGAACAAAAGTGCCTTTCGAAGATTCTCATACAAGACAAAAAAAAAAAAAAATTATAAACATTACAATCTAGTTTCTTACACCATTTATGTTGTGTTTGTTAATTTTATACATGACCGGCGGCACCTACAGTTTAAAATCCACTTTGATCGACAAATTTTTGGGAAACTTTTCATTCCCATTTTATTTACTCCCAGAGTTTTTGCCAGAAATCTGATGAGAGAAAGTCGCCGAAGAAATATGTTTTCATATTTAATTTAGTTGGAGATATCTGACCTGGGGTTTGAACCTAGACCTCACGTTTCATAATCCAACACACTACTTAGTTGACTACGGCGACTTCTAATAAAATCCCACAGTATCATGTGGGAATGACACTGATAGACCAACACTCTTTACAATTGTTTAAACGATTGCATAGCTTGCATAAACTCAAAATATTATTACAAGCGATGTGCTTTGAGAAAAAAACTGAGGCAAAATAATTAAGTAAACGGAACTGTCAAAAATCGGAAACGAATTTAAATGACAACAATTGGACAATAAAAATAAGCAACCGTTGTTATTTTGGTTATTTTGTAATAGAATGTTCAGCATCCAAGGCTAGACGATTAGATATTTAAATTTAAGTAAATTTCAAACCAAAGGTCTTATTTAAAAAACTACTACCATGCATGTGTACCTAGTTCTTATTCTAGCAGAATGTAAAAAATTTAATTTTTGTTATTTTTTTATATCTCAACGCCATTTAAATATGCGCATGTAGTACTTAAATTGAGGTGCCATGTGTATAGTTTTGAGAATAAGGTGTTGTAAGTTCTATTTTACTACTTTATCACACATAATACATGTTTTCATACGTTCTGACATATGAATGTACTACATACTTATATAAGCATGTGCTACATTACCAGTCGTGGTTTGAGTCATTGCGTTTCTGTCTTTATTTAAAGCAGTTCAGTAAAGTATTTTTTGACTTTAAGAGAATTTTGTTGTCAACATGGCATAAGAAATTTAAAGTTTTATGAGTCTTCCTTTTATTACAATTTCTGAAATATAGTATCATATTGTCTACGCCCTTGATATTTAATAAAATTTCATTATTAAATGTATTATTATTTCATTTAAGAGCCTTGAATATAATGGAATATATGTAGAATAATACATATACATACATATATAAAAAGCTATGTATATCTAAATACACGTAAATGTTAATTAACGTTCATTCATTTGATTACCAACAGATTTCATGTAAATTAAAATAAATATTGTTACGTTTTTGCTTTTAAAAACGGTTGAATTACGAGCTCGTAGATTGCAAATAAAAATAAATTTGTGTTCAGTTTTTAATAAAATTCTTTATTATTCGCATAATTTTGTGTGCCACTGTTCACAACTGGTTCTAACAACAACAATTGCTTTTTTCGTTTTTCCTTATGTTTATGCCCTTAGCGATAAACAATAACAATTTTCACACAATTGTTCTGTATACCTTTGTAACGGAGATCTTCAAACCACGATTGGTTTACTTTACACGCAACGTGTCTTCACACAAGACTGACTGAACTTCTACTCCGACTTCGCATGCTTTGCCTTGTCTTTTATATAGCGACGCTAACAGTCTGATGAATGTTATCGTAGGCGAAGGTTCTAGTATTCGCCTTCACGAAAATTACATTCATACATGTTTTCTTCTTTATTGTTTTTGTATCTTGTTTAAGTACGTCTTTTCAGAGTTGTTTTTGTTTACTTGTTTATTCCTTTTTCTTGTTATACTGATGTTGTTGGTTATTTGTTAATGAATTAAACAAGTCCGTTGTTTTGTTTTTGTAGCTTGTGTTTAACATTTTAATGCTAAACGACGTTACAGCATTTCTATTTTCGTAACAATATCATAAAAAAGTTACCCATTCACCTCTTCATTCCATATGTGAGTCTAGAGGAAAATTTTTAAAATTTCTGTCTTTAAAGCAGGGGTTACCAAAAATTTTTTGTTTGTGTTTTAGATTTTATTTATTTACTGTCAAAGACAAATGTTAGTAATTTACGCCAATTTGATTATCCTTTCATCAACATGCATTAAATTATACATCGATAATTAGGGAAAGTTTTTAGATATTTAGTAAATAAATTTCCCCACCTACTAATAAAAAACTTTTTAATTTTTCCAAAAAAATTGCTTTATGTCTACAAAAAAGCTGTTCCCTTTCCTTATTGTTTAAATGTCTTAAAATATCCTTTAAGAATATATAATGTATTCGATTTTAATAACAGCATTTTTTAAACCTGAAAAAAATGTCGTAGCATCCACCAACATGTGCACTCGCCGAAGTCTGATCGACGAATAAATAAGAGAGCATAAGCAATGTGTGTGAATTCTCTCTGCACAATTGTGCTATGAAATGGTAATCCCTGCTTTAATGCATAAGAGAGCTAAAAGCAAAATTTCTTTTAGGGAAAACGAACATTTCATGCGGAGATATTGAAAATTTGTTGTGGAAAAATTGACAGATGATTTCTCATGACGTGGGTAGCATTTTGTGAAGACGGGTTTGGAGAATATCCGATCGAAAGTAAAATATTTTTAGTTCGATTTTTATTACAAATCTTCACAGAAAAAAAATTTTCAAAAGAATAACGTAGCAATACCCAAGAATACCCTGTTCAAAGATTTGGTTTACATTAAAAATTATTGAGATTATGTGTTGTGTGTTGCTTATTAGACGGAAGGCTAAGGTCAAACATCTCTAACAAAACGAAATAAAAAAACATCGCTTCAGCGAACTTCTTTCAGCAGATCTCTGGCAAAAACTCTAAGAGTAAAATAAAATTGCCATGAAGACCCCAAGCCAGACATCTCCTACAAAACAAAATAAAAAAACATTTTTTCGGTGACACATTCAGCACATTTCTGGCAAAAACTCTGAAAGTAAATAGAAATTGCCATGAAAAGTTTCTCAAAAGAAATCTGTCGTTCGAAATCGACTTTAAACTGTAGATTGTAGACACTCATGTACAAAATTAATACACACAACAAGAAGAATCTAGGTTGTTATCCTGACTAAAAGATTAAAATGACCAATCATGAAGATGTATGTACTCTTACAGATCACACTAAAAGAATCATTATGGCGTCATTAACACTTTTATACATCACTGTACGGTATTGAATAACCTCAAGAATACTCAGCGGGATAATGTTTTTATCTTTTCTTGGATTCATTACCAGCTTTATACTCAAATACTTTAACCACAAAAGCACTCCATCTTCAATCTGCAGTAGATGATGTAAAGAAAATGGAAATCAAAAGGAATGAAATATTTTCAGCATCTTTTTAAGAAGTGCTTCTTTCGACCACATAACGCATCACTTTATATTGTAAGAGTCTCCACAAGATACCTCAATTAGGAATGTACATTAGCAATCAAATCGGTACTATGAACACGAACTCAGTTGAAGAATACCAAAAGATCAGATTTGAGTAAATAAAGGGTGGGCCATTTAAAAGTTTAAATTTAAAAATGTAAACAAAAACGTTTTAAAATTTTGCAAAATTGTTTTCTTTGATGAGAAATGCTACTGATCCGTTTAGAAATTTCATTGAAATAACTTGAGATTGGGCACTGTAAACTCAGAGTACACTTTTCTATGACAATGGGAGCACATTATTGGAACCTGTGGTGGCATTTACACATTTCCAGGATGAAAGACATTGAGTGGTATTGACTTTAAATTGTAAAGCTGGTTTCAACCATAGTTTCGGAACAAAATGTTTGAGAGTTTGTTCTGAAACGATTCACGCACTTCGAACAATTGTTCTCGGAAAACAAGGCTATCATATGAAGTATGTTTGTAAACGTCGTGTTGGTTTTACTATTTTCTATCAATTTTGCTTATAAAATTGAAGTATCTGGCAGCACTGTTCAATTGTTTCGGAACAAAAATTAAAATAAACTAATTCAAGCTGAAATTGATCCGAAGCAAATTAACTCTCTTGCTCTCTCTCTCTCTCAAAAAGAGAAACGTCAAACTCCATATAAATGGGTCCATCCAGCTTAAGTTTCGCTACTCTTGAAAAAAATTATTACACCCAACATGGATTGTAATGATCTATTAAGTAAGTAGGTTAGTAAAATTAAGCGGAAATTCAGATGGAATTTCTAAGTCACTTTAAAAATTAGTGGATAAATTATCGCATTGTATTACAAGCATCATTGGTCATTACAACCCAGATCAGGACTATGAACCTAGTTTCTCACACTACTCATGTTATGTGTTTTAATTTTTTATACATGAGTGGCGGGAAAGAAAGAAAGAAATGTTTGTTTTATTTTGTTTTGCAGGAGATATCTGTCTTGTAGTCTGCTTGGCAATTTTATTTTACTCTCAGAGTTTTTGCCAGATGTTTGCTGAGACGAAGTCGCCGAAGAAATGTTTTTCATATTTTCGTTTAGATGTCTGACTTGGGGTTTGAACCGTGGTCTTTCGTCTAATAAGCCAACACACTACCTACAAGGCTATGGCGAATGGCATACGTTCGCATGCAAATGAGATTAAGAGAAGGTTTGGTAATGAATATCCAATAAATTCAACACATTTATTATTGATAATGTTTGATTTACATAACATTTTACCACTATCAGATTCAAATTTACATGTACTTGATCAATCACATTTGGAAAATTATCAAAACATTGAAGAAAGAGCAGGTACAGACATTCAAACTGAAGCGGATTCCGTAAAGTTTGACTCAATTACAGCACCTTCATTAAATAATTTAGAAGTTTCTAGAGCTAAAAGATACCGACAACCTCTTAACTAAATGAAAGATTATAAAACTCTTTAAATAAAAGCAAATATTGCAACATTTTTAGTTGCTTTATTGAAATTATTAAATGACTATGATTCATAAACATTTAAGCAGGATTCACCCATGGTTTCGGAACAAAATTTTTTTTCCGAAACAATATTTTTTATATGAAGTTTGACGTTTCTCTTTTTGAGAGAGAGAGAGAGAGAGAGGAAGAGAGTAAATTTTGTTCGGAACCATTTCAGCTTGAATTGGTTCAGGGCGAACTCAATAAGGTGGTAGCAAAATTACAACAACTCAATTCGCAGTGTATTTTAACAAAAACAACATGTTGTTCTTGCTTTTGTTGTGGGCGTTAGATTGTCAAATGAAATTCGCCGTGTGGCTGAAATGACAGAAGCGAATTCATATAATGACATTAAATTGTTATTTTCTGTCATTATATCTCTTTTGTTTCTTTCTTTCTTGTTTTTAAAAATATTTAATTTTTAATTTTTTTTCGAAATACGGACTGATTTGCGCTACCACTAAGGCAATCACGCTACATGGGATACTGGAAGTCGTAAGAGTAGGTTCTAGGATCAAAGCTGTCCCAGAACATTAAAGGATATTTAAATAAATTATAAAAATATGTAAAATAAATATAGGAAGAAAAAAAATAAATAATAAAAAATAAATAATAATAATAATAATTTCGATGATTATTTTCTTATACATGACCAATAGAGAAATATTTTAATTAATATTAAAAATTTAGCTTTTAATTTTTATTTAGGTCTTTAAAGCAATAAATTTCTTTTTATAAATATTTTTTTGTTCAAAATGTATTTCAAGTTAATAAGTGTACAAGTTTTTTTTACTCACTGTACCTAAATAAACGTTTGACAATCTCGTGAACTGAAAAAATCAGTCACCTGGGCTTATAATACCACCTTATATGAATTCGCCTTGGAAAAAGCACTCAGCTGGGCTGATAACACCACCTTATATAAATTCGCCTTGAATTGGTTTAATTTTAATTTTTTTTCCGAAACAATTGAAAAGTGCTGCCAGATACTTCAATTTTATCAGCAAGTTTGATAGAAAATTGTTAAAGTAAACTTACATTTACTTTTGACTTTTTTTGCCACTGAAATACATTCTTAAAATACATTTTTTTGTTATTTGGAAAACATTGTTTTATTCCAATCATAACACAAAGCAATTTGTTTAATTATTTAAACAATTTAATTGAATTAAGAAACCTCAAAAGAATGATTGTTTTTTAAAGAAACATAAGAATGTCAAATTTGTTGAGAGCTATTTGACCTACAAGCCAATTAAAATTGCTTTTTTTTTAACGATAGAACAAATTCTCTTAATTTTTGAATTAAATTTCTTGTTTCAACGAAATTTGGAGAATTATAATGACCAAAAATTTTCATAATTTTGTAAATTTGGTTTTTGTGAATGATTTTCGAGTGAAATAGTGACTCTACATTTGATGAAAAATTAAAGAGAATTCTTACAAAAAGAAATTCTACTGACCCATATACTCTAATATACATATATAGTATATACATACATACATATATACAACACATCATGAAGTACTACATCAATGACTCTACTTTAAAAACCGTATCCGATGCCAAACTTGAGGACATGAAATGTTGATGCCACATCAGGACAACGTAATCTATGGCTTATGTGGGTTTTCATTACATACTGATGACAATAATACTATTTGATCTGGGATTGGAATGGATAAGCACTGTGAAATTCAAGTTAACTTGAAAATTGTGTGGAGTAGTGAATGAAACAGAAGTGGCATTTGTGAAATTCATGGAATAAAATACAAGCTAAGGTAAAAATTTGTGTGAATATTCTCTTCGTATACAAAAGTAATCCTCTTGAACTTGTCTGCACACAAGAGTGGCAATTGCGCCTACCGTAACATCACTACAAAGTAAACAACGACATTACAAGAGAGATAACAGTATACACAAACAGAGTTCTATAACACTTACAGTGGCAAGCATAAGTGGTTACATAATATTTATAAAATATTTCAAATCCAATAAGTAAGAAATTTAATGTAAATTAACTTATCACACTATCGTGTACATACATAATTGGCCATTACAACAATTCAGTTAGGATTATGACCTAGCTTCTCACACCACTTATGTTGTGTATGTTAAATTTAACTGTAAAACAACAACGCAAATAGTTTAAAAAAAACTTTAAAATCGAATTTTTAGTCAGAACTCCGAAAGAAGCAGCAAATACGACACGCATTGAAAGGAATTGGCCTAGTTTCAGCAGTTAACAGAAATGAGACTTGGATAAATAGTGTTAAAAAATGTAAACTTTTTTCTTAATTAGAGACGAGCCTGTGTTAGTATTTAACATATGGATTGTTTTTTATTTTAATAAATAAAATACAAATATAAGGTTGATATTTTTGCTCGCCAGTGTATGTTTTGCTTTAAGAGAAATCATCTGAAGGTTCTTTCAAGATATGAGCTGCATACGTACGTAGACCTTTCGAAAAGCAATTTAATAGATTTTACGACTGAATTAATGCAGAGACATAAAAAATTTTCTTTATTTTTATGACAATTTTAGCAGTAAAAGTTGAGAATTGAATTTAAAAAATGAATGCGGTTTGGGTTTAACAAAAAATAGAATAAAATAATCGTAACGCTATTGCATTGGTATTTAAGGCCTCTTAAAATATTCATTTTATTAATTTAAATTGCTATTTAGATAAACAAAAGTCGCTTTAATTTATAAAAATGTCGAACTTTACAAATGACATAAACTCCGAGTAACTTAAAATTTAATATGAAATTCTTTTTTAAAATAAATGAATAAATACCTTTAAAAGTCTGGACGAATATTATTGTAATAAAGCTTTGTTTTGCTTTTCCAATTTCAAGTAAACTCCATTTCTCAGGTAAAAACACCTGGTTGTGACCAACACTTAGGAAATAATCCCTATATATGCTGTGCATTGTATTGGAATACAGGAAAGATTGTTTATAGGAGAATGGAAAGAGGGGATAGTGTGAAATATTTTTTTCAATGACCAGTGTATATATCTTCATCACTTTTTTTTAAGCATTGCTCTTTAGTAATAATTCTCATTTTCCTTTTTCTATCGTGAGTAATCACATAAAATATCAGATAAACAATCAGAAAATAACAAACACCCAGAGGATCTGGTGGGAATCGAACCTACGCCATCGAAACGTGAAATTTAGCGCACACCCAACTAGGCCCTCAGGGCACCCAAATGAAAGGACTCAATTACTGACGCCGAACAGCAACCCGAAGTTGATCCCGCCAATACAATGCGGAAGGCATTATAGGGAAACTCCTATAGTTTGACAGCGGTACACTAAAGTCCCTGATCACGGTGCTCTGCTACCGTTATTGAACAATAAGTACATTTTGTTGTTCTTAATGTACAAAAAATATGGTTGTGAGATAACTCTTTGTGATTCATATGCATTTTATTGGTGTGAATTAGAGTAAAGCACTATTAGGTGCGAATTTTGAGTTGGAACGACCTTTTTCAGGCCATCATTTTCAACGGCAAGCGTTATACATAGGTCGATGATTATCTTTTTTTTCTTTTTGGCCTGAATTGGATAATGTACATACCAACGATCTATAATTCCAACAGGTCGGTTTTTTCTAAGTCACCGGTGTGCATAAATAAGCCGCTAAATAAAAATCACTTTAAAATCAACATTACTCTTTATTACTGACGTCGGCACCAATAGCCACCGGTGGCCCAACATCTTCGGCTTTTTACACACATGGGACACGAACGTCAACAATGTTCGATAAAAAGAACGTAATATTGCATTCAGTTGCTTGACAGCTTCTAAAGCAGAAGGTTTATGTCGCTTTTTTCCAGCTTTCGATTATACACCAAAAAAAATATATTACAGTAGGATTCACTATTTTCCAATGAGATCTCACTAATAACAATGAGAAATGATCTCCATTTTTGAAGAATATTTGTCAAGTTAAATACACAGTCTTTAGGGATTTGGCGCTGTACAGTTTTTCTTTCCACTACATATACATATTATTAGGTTACACTTGAAATATTGCTAACAATTTTCCTCTGGCTTATCACATGGTCTCATAAATACACTCCATTCTTATCATGTTCTTTTTGTGACGACGTCTGGTTATAGGCTATTTTTTTTCTTTGTATCTAAAAGTTTTCAAATATTGTGGATGAAGTAAATGTATAAGTGAATTTTAGTGCTGTAATAATATTGAATAAACAACAAAGCGTCCGTCTTTTGTTGTTTTGTATATTTTATATATATTATATTGTCATGATTTATTTTTTTATATTTTGGTTTTTATACCTCAGTCAGGATTACGACTATTTTCTATTCGTTGTTTGAGTGAATTTACATGAGATTGGTGAATTGTTCTGTGTTTTTTTCATGTCATTTTGATTTCTCTTAGATCGAAACTAGAATAATTGTAATTATGTTATGTGTTTTTTAAGTATAAACTACATAAGACTATGGGACTCTAAAGAAGAATAATGTTACCCCTAGTTTCTACCAAAACGACATAAATTCAACCAAAATTTTTATTTCTATATATTTGGTTTATAGTGGGTGCATTGTTATTTACATAATCGCAGTTATTTAGTTGTTGATAGATAGCATATTTGCTTGTTACAGATTTATAGACTCTTTATTCACTACATTCTATCTGCAACAATAATAACAACAAATAGCCAACTTATGACAGCAACAGGTTACCGTTGTATTCAGGGCGCACCTCAGTCCAGTAAACACTCAGAAACTGTGTACCAACCGTAGAAACTGTTGCATGGTTTAAGTGGTGTATGTAGTAATTAACAATGGCTAAATAATAAAATTAATCACTTCGCCCCCGAAAAGGCAAATACAAGTTATGTGACTAGTATTGATGGACAATTTTAGTGAAAACATTTTTTTGTTTCGATATTCATTCCTAAACTGTTACATAAGTATGAATGTTACCCTCTCACAGTATCGTGCGCATTTAAATGAGAACTATCCCAAAGGGCCATTTTACTTAGAGAATTTTAATTGTAAATTTTCTATAGAAAATATCGTGTATGTTGCATTTAGCAACAAAATTCTGTATTAAATAAACTTCGAAAATGGAGTCGTGTATATAATTATACGTTGAAATGAGGATTACGTGTTTTGATAGTTGACATGAAATGATTAGCCTGTGAGAATGTACAGCAGTTTCGTGGACGACATTTTTTAATATCAATCATTTAACACTTTTATGAAATAATAGGGTCCTTTTCAAACAGAGACGTTCTAAAATTTGACATCTCGTTGAAGTTACATCTGTCAAATTAGTTCTTGATTTTTTTTGTTGAATGAATGAATATATGATTGGACTTTGGAAGAGTTTTTCATCGAGAAATAGAGTTTTGCTATGGGGCCCATTTCTGGATGTATGTGCACATGAACAAACATAATTTTGGATTCCGATAGGATACCAAACCACAATAGATCCAAGTGTTTCCAATGCACTCCGAGAAGCTAACTTCTTGGTGTGGATTTAAGGCTGGCGATGTCAATGCTCCGTACTTCTTTAAGAATGACGTTAGCCAATTCATCTCTGTAAACGGGGAGTATTTTAAATCTACGATTATCTACTGCTTTTGGCCTGAATTGGGTGATCTGGACACCAGCGTCATGCGGTTTAAATGGTACGCCTCTTGGTGCCATAGAGCTCATGCCACATTAGATATTCTGTACGAGCGATTTGAGCGCATGGAAGAAGTGTGAACGGGATCATGCGGTTTGATCCTGTTATAATTTTTCTTATAGGGTCCCGATGCATTAAAGTAAAAACCTTAATAGGAATACTTTGTAATCTAAATCGAATTCATTGTCAGCTCTGTTCTTAATTGTTCCTGACTATGTAGACGAAGTTTTGAGG
>QOCX01000027.1:660959-694776 GCA_005959815.1 Sarcophaga bullata | reverse complement strand
AAGAAATACAGATCTCTTCCATAATTTCTAAATATTTGGATTCGGTATTGGTTTCCTGTAGGTGCCTCCACTCATGGATTAAATTAACATAAAAAATAATGAATGATGTGAGATCAAGCAACCACTGACCAAGTAAGAAAGTTCAATCTCCAAACTATTAAAAAGCTTTTTAAATGCTTGAGTGGCACCCAATGATTTTTTCTAGTTCATTTTGAGGTTGATGGAAATCTATTTTCATATTCGAAATATTTTAGCTGAGCTGTTTCGCTTTTCTCTGCCGTAACAAAACTGGTTGTACTGTACATCAGAAGCCATTTGACTTAAATTGAATTGTAGTTGTAGCAGAGAACTGCTATTGATGTTTTTTTTTTTTAAGTAAAAATGGTTGAAGTACAGAAAAATTGAAAAGATGTTGCAGTATTGGGAACTGTCCTACTGACTATCTGGGACCCTTTCGTATAGCACTGAATTATACACAGGTTGTTCCATACTTTTCATGCCTTATTATTTTAACTGCTACAGCTGAGGTCTTTACTACCATATGAAACGGTCTCAAAACCTACAGAGCCTCCAAAGATACTGTAGCACTAGTTTTCATTACCTCGGTAATGTCAGCTTTTTTTGGAACAGATTCGAGTACAAGTAGGAACTAATTTTGTTAACATTTGAAGCATATTTGACTGTGTAATCCAGGTCACTAATAATATTTTCAAAGGTTTTACAGAATTCTAAAGATATTTAAATTAAAAAGGGAAATTTAAAAATAGTTTTTACTTCGGACATAAGAATTTTTATTTAAATTGTCTTCTTTTCATTATCGAACAAACATTTTGTTTCAACACAATCTTGTTTTCTTCTTTCAAAACTATTCCGTTTTTCCTTTTATTGTCTAGGCCTGGCAATAATATTTATTTTGAAAACTTTCAAACAAAAACTTACGAGAAAACTATTTTTTCTTATTCTTCCATCTTTTAATAAAAAAAAACGAAAAAAAAATAGAAAATTTCCAACATTTTGTTGAATACCCTTAGGTTTTCTTTTACAAACTACAATAACAAAAAAAAAAAAAAAAGGAAAAAAATTTTTATGAAGACAAGCACTTTAAAGTTTATAAAACAGTGAATGAACTTTTTTAAAAAAAGTATTTTTCTTGACTTCTTCTGCCTCCACTTAACACAGAGCCATAGCAGCCAGAGCAAGAGGGCATACAAGTATTCACATATGAAATTGAGTTGTTCTTGCTTTCTTTCTTTCTTTCTGCATAAATATTTTGTAAAATTATAAGAAGAAGAAAAAAAAGAGAATAAATATTGATGTGCATAGAGTTAAAGAGCTGAATAAATATTATTCTCCTTAAAAACAATCTTATCATACGTATGCACATTTACATACTCTTTGATCAAGTGTTACTCATGTGCTACTGATATTGCTTAAGGATTTTCAAATCAAAAAACATGAGTTTCTGGCTTAACAGAGTTTTTCAAAAGAAATATAAATTCTTAGTATTACCAAGCAATAAGAAAAATTCAATAATTTCAATGGAATTTCCAATTAAATTTGGATTTCAAGTCAAATTTAGTTAAGAACCTGTCATTATCCGCTATTTAATTATAAAGAAAGTTGTACCCAAGTTTAAAACACAATGTATGCGGCTTAAAAAAACAACAAAGGGACGTTGTTATTATTGATAAAAATATAAACCAAATAAGCCAAGTCTTGTTACTAAAGAAAATACTTGACTTAAGCTCTTCCAAAACTATTCCAGTTGATACCAATGTAGCTGAACCTTTATAACATTTGGTTCGAAGCGGTAAAACACCTTTCACAATATATTGTTACGAAAATGGAAATGGTGTAACATCGTTTAACATTAAAATGTTAAACAAAAGCTACAAAACCAAAATAACGGACTTATTAACACGATTAACAAATAAACAAAAATAAAACAACACATCAGTATAACGAAAATGTAATAAACAAGTAAGCCAACAGCATAACTACTAACAAAACAAGTAAACAACATACACTAACAACAAACAAATAAGCACGCATTAATGTGAACAACATGCTTACATTTATCGAATTCTCGAGAAGGCAAAGACTCGAACCTTCGCCTACGAGAACATACATCAGATTGTTTATATAAAAGGCAATCAAAACATGCAGAGTAGGAATAGAAGTTCAATCATACATGTGTGAAGACGCCTTGAATGTGGTTGAAGTAAGCAATCGTGGTTTGACGATCCGCTGTTAGCAAAGATCTACAAGAACAATTGTATCATGTAATTGTTATTGTTTATCGGCAAATGGCATAAACAGAGGAATCAAACCAAATAAAGCAATTGTTGTTGTTAAAACAAGTTGTAAACAGTGGCACACAAATTGTGCGAAGTAACAAAGAATTTAATTAAAATGAACACAATATTTATTTTTTTAATTTGCAATCTACGAGCTCTATTTCAAACGTTTTTAAAAAGGTAAAAACTTAACAATATTTTCAACCAACATCCGATAAAGAAAGCGGTGCTAATTCCGTAATTTAAATTTTTTCAATAACCTGGCAGGCTCAAAAGTCTTAAAAATCTCTAATAGATTGTGCCTATTCCTGATAGAGTTTCAACCTGAATAAATAAAATTTTAAAGAAAATTTTTTTTTAGAAAAGCCATTGAATTCTCAAAATAAAAATGATATTTCTTAACTCACTTACGATTCGTTTTTTTTTTTTTTGATATTTTACAGAAGATGCTGTCCATATCACAGCCATCACTTGGTGAACGGTGTCATCTTCAACCTGTCACGTTGAATTCCCCAATGATCATCACAGTCCCGTATGTCCGTGGCAGTGGGACAAGAAGGTGAGCGAAACGGTACGATATCACAAAATAATATTTCTTCTCTAAACTCTCTTTTGTATTATACTTATTAAAGCGTCGACCAAACAAAAAAAAAACGATACAAAAAATAAAGAAAAAAATATAAAACCTGAACCCTCAAGAAAAAAAAATAAGAAATTGAAACTCCTTAAAACCCAAATAAACCCAGAAACCAAAGAACAGACGTTTGTGTTGTTAAAAACTTGAAATGATTTTGAAAATCAAAAATTAAATTCCAAAACCTAAGCAAAAAAAAAAAAAAAGAAAAAAACACAAACGTTTTGTAAAGTTCTTTAAACTTTTAAACAAAAAAGTTTTAATTTTTTTTTCTAAACAAAATAACACGTACTGTGAGTATTCAAGATCAAAAGCTAAACTATAATACAACAACTAAAACCAAAATACTGATTTTAATTATTTTTTTTTAACAAAAACCAAAAAAAAAGGAAAATATATTTAATTTTTAGTAAAGAAAATTGGTTGTAGAATATTGTTTTGGAAAATGTGTTTTTAAGTTTTCGGTTTCCTTAAGTGTGTATTGATTGTATGGTTGTTATTGGCCTTGTTAATTTATTTTTAAAAATAAAAACAACAACAAAACAAAAATATAATTTCAATGAATTTTTCTTTAATTTTCCTTTGAGTTTTGTTTGAAAAAGTTGTAATTAAACAAAAACAAAAACAAAAACAAAAGAAAACTCTTGAAAAAAAGAGCCTCCAAATACAATAATTGTTTTCATTTTCTTTTTAACCTATGATTCATTATTAATAAAGCTTTTGTCTTAAGGCTTTTCCGTTTATTTTCAATAATTCTTCTATTGTTTTTTTTTATAATTTCTTCATAAATATAAAACTACTCTTTAACAAATACACAAACAAATCAAATACGTTTATTCAAACAAAATTAATTAAAAAAAACAACAAATAGCTTTTAGCACCAGGCTTTCCAAACAATCCGGCGTATTAAAAAAAACAAAATTTTTATGCCAAACGCTTTAACTTACAAAAAATAAAAAAAAAAAATTAAAAAATAAAAATAAAAATAGAAAAAAAATTAAGAAAAATTAGTTTTCAATAGAAGCCAAAGCACTTTTAAATAAATTTTAGTTAATTATGCTGTGTTTTTAACTAAAATTAGAAAGAGAAAGAGAAAGAGAGAGAGAGAGTGAGAGAGAAAATTTCCATTCCCTTCACCTTCAAAAAAAAAAAAAAATAAAAAAAATTTCACAAATTTTTAAAACCACTCGCCTTATGTCATATTCATAGATTTATCTTTATTATCATTAATACAGAACAACAACAATAAATTTTTTTTAATTGTACACACACTATTACAAAAAATAAACTGCATTAATATTTGTATTTATTTGTAGGCAATCAAAACATATTCTTTTAAATACTTACTACGTACACAACAAAAGCTCTTAGTCTCTGCACACATATACACTTAAGTTTATGGTCAGACTAGGCAAATATTTGCTGAAAAAAAAAATAGTCAACGCGTAGGGATTCAAAATTTAGAAAAGTCATGAATTCATCATTTTGTTGAAAGCATTTGATAACCAAATCCAATTCTAGTACGACTCACGAATCCAATTACTTCGTATTTAAGACTGCATTGGCAGCTAGTGATCTACTCAGCAAATGCAGTACATCTTTGACCTGCTCTTCATAACAGATGCAGCAATTCTAAACAAAATCTGCAAAGAATCTTGTAGAATTTTTTTTTTTTTTTGGGTATCATCACACCGTCTTATGCAGCCCTAATTTTTATATTCGTTTGGTTGGAGATGCCTAACCTGGGATTTGACCTTGCGCTTCAAGTCTAATAAGTAAACATATTATCTCAAGACAAAGGCTAACGGCGACTACAAATTGGCCTCTAAAAAACTAACCACTACCTTGATATATGAATCAAACAAATCGTCTTAACAGCAAGCGAAACTAACTTCTGTAAGGCTCTTTCAAATAGCTAAACTGTTTAGATTTCTAAACACCGCTTTGGTCTTAAATAAGGCCTGCGAAACGAGATGGATCTTAAATAGAATCACAACCCCTATGTCTGATTGCATTCCAATATACCTATGATCGCAGGAGAATACTTTGGATAAAGGCTCCGTCCTTGTAGTATCCTTGGTTGGTCTTGTTGTAAATAAAGAATGCCATGATAAGTTCTCAAAAACCTGTCCTTCCGAGTTGATTTCAATATACATGGTCTCGCTACTCATATATAAAATTAACACACATACAACATACTAGGTTGTAATTCTTGCTGAAGGGTTGTGTAGGTCTTGTCGCCATATCTTACCAATTCTTTGCCTCAAAGCATTCTCTGCTTAGAATCCTTAAACACGTTTTTTCACCAATAATTTTTTTTATCGTGATTTTTTATTACTCACCCAGCGTGCATTGTAATAAAATATTTTACAGGATAATGGATAATTCTCTTTAGAAAAAAAAAGTAAAGAAAATAGTAGCAATAGTGCTGCCAAATTTTTCTAAAATTCTTTGGCAATAAGCTCCGAGCTGTGTGAACAATACCTTAAAAAATTTTGATGATTTCATTCGCAATATTGTTTTCTATAAAATATTTGCCTATTCTGCCTATAACTTTACACTAACAATCCATACTTAAGCATACACACACAATACATGCACACTTACATACACTTGTTTACACTAATTTCACCCATAAATCGTTTGTATATTTTATTTTTTGTTTTGTTTTTTAAATTTCCATTCAAATTTTCTTTTTAAATTAATTTTTCAAAATGTTTATATTTTTTTGTAATGGTTTTTCTGTTTATGATTTTCAAAAACTGCGTGTGTGTTTTATTCCAATTTAACATTTTTCCTCTACAAAATCAATAAAAAAAAATTTTTTTAAATTTTTTAAATAAAAAAATTTGTTTTTTTTTTGTTTTTTTATTACAAAATTCACAAAAGAAATTTTCCTGTAATTAAATAAAACTCTTCTCACTCTTTTATTCACATTTTAAATTTTAGAAACAAAAACGTACGAATTCCCTTTAAACAACGTGTTCTTTTTTTCTTATTAATTTAGAGCACAAAATAATAAAAGCACATTATTACACCTAATATTACACAAACAAATTGGTTTCCTTTATAAATTTTATTTCTTTTTTACAATTTTTCTTCCTATTGTGGTTTGTTTACAATTTTTTTTCTTTTATATTTTTGTAGTAGAAATTGATTGATAAGAATCTGTTTTTCCATCATATTTTTTTTATTATTATTATTATTATGTAGTTAGCAAATGTTTGCATCTCTTTTGTAATTTATTTCGTATTTTTATATTTAAGGATTTAAGAATTAAAAATTTAACATTTTTAGTAAAGATTTTTTTTATATTTCAGCAAAACTTGTTCGCCAAACAGTTGCAGTTGAAATTTTTATCCAAAGTTTACCCATTAAACTAAAATTGATAACAGTAAACTTTATAAATAAATAGTTACTCCTATTAAATACAAATTATCCGTTATTTTCCAAAGCATTTTGCTATTTTTCGAGCGGTTTTAAGATTCACTCGCTGTAGAACTTCTGCAATTAGCATGTGAAAAGTTTACCAAGTCTTGGCTAATGGCTAGACCATTAGTTCCAGGAGTTTAGCAAGTCAACTTCACCTCCATACCTAATGATATGCTGCAGCTATGTAATCGGGAAATTGTGTGGAGCATGTCTTCACGTTTTTGTAAAGAAACGTACTGCTTGTCTGGATATGAAGTGAGTCTTAACTATGCGAGAGGACAGACTTTGTCTACCAATGTAATATTGGTATTTGCTGCACTCACGCATTTTCCCGACAAGCATATGCAATTTGTTGTTACTTACTTACTTACTTACTTACGTGGCCTCTAACAGCCCCATTAATGGATTTCGTCGTATCTGCTTCTTGTGCGCCTATGCCAGTAGGTCACACGAATTGTTCCTTCCAACGCAAACAAGCTCGTTCTCTTTCTTCCGTAAATCTCCACAACAAACACTGATTTCGCGGCGGCATTCCCCTCCATTTGAACGACGTGGCTGAACCTGCGCAATCCTTGGATGTTAATATTCTGTATAACGTGCATGTCCTTGAAGAGCTCATACAGCTCATTGTTGGAACGGATGCATAAACTATTGCCAACTCCAACCGAAAATCAAATACTTTTCTCATCATGCATCAGTGCCTCCTTGTAGAGTACTAGTTATGTCGTAAGAGAGAGGTTTTTGCTAATCGATTGCCTATTGAGATCAGGGTAGTAAGAGGGATTCTACTCTTTTGATCTCCAGACTGACAGCATTTTTGGTGGTAACAACGGAGCCAAGATAAAGAAACTCATTGAATTCATATATCGAAAGTATAGCTATCGGCCGTAATGTTTGATCCAATATGCCACATGTCTCTACCTGTCGACGAAATTTACTTTGGTTTGCACTGTTTTACTACCAGACCCATCTTAAAAGACTCCCGTTCAATAGCACTAAAGACAGCTACGATCGCCGCATATCTCCAGTTGTTGACAACATATACTTCGTTTTGTTATCATTTACTGCCGGACCTATCTTAATAGACTCTCGTTCAATAACACTATAGGCAACAGTAACGCCTCTCTTTGTCACCCTTTTTGTACCATTGCGATAAGTTTCCGCTTTTCTTCTTCATGATGAAGTTGAAGAGGTTGCCTGATAAGGGATAGTCTTGTCTTAAGCCTCGCATGGCATCAGAAGGTTCAGAGAGATGCTTTCATACTTTGACGGAGCTGCAGGAATTGCTCAACGTCATTCTGCATAGCCTTATCAGCTTCGCAGATATAGCAAGCTCTGACATTGCGGCAAAAACTCGATACAAGATATGAGGCTATCGAAGGCAGCCTTATAGTCGACAAAAAGAAGGTGTGTGCCGACTTGTTTTTCGTAGATTTTTCTTCTCCAGGATTCGATAGTGGATTTGCCAGATCTAAAGCCGCACTGAAAACGTCCAATCAATGATTTAACGAGTGGCTGTAGTCGTTCACACAATATGCCCGTAACAACCTTATGGGGATAGGGAGTAGGCTTATACCCCTGTAGTTGGCGAATATATTAGGGTCTGCCTTAAGTAGGGTTTATATTTTCGTTCCCAGAAATATATCATAAAACGAGCATTTTTAGGTTATACATTCTATAATACCAATAAAAAAAACATGATATTTGTTTCAAATTCTTTTGGGCTTTAAACCAAGACAACAACACTCGTAGCAAAGAACTTGTTTTCTACTAAAAAAAAAACCAAAAAATTTTACATTTTTTTGCTCTTCTCTTTCGTTTTTTTTTTTGAGGTTTTTAATAAACTTAATTAATATTTATTTTTGTTGTGTTTTTTTTATTTTCTACGCCACTTATTATACTTTGATTTCAAAATCAAGCTCTTGCCATTGAATGCTAGAAATTAGAGTGGATATGCTGCTGCAAGCTACAATAATCAACGCTATAGAGCCTAGGATTTAGAAATTCTACCAATGGTTACACTTAAAAGCGCAAATGTTATGACTTTTTGTCCTACTTTTCCAAAGCACTCATAATTTTATTAAATTCTCTATGAAATTTTTTCATTTTTTTTTCATTTTTTTTTCATTTTTTTTTTTTTACATTAAAGTTTCATATAATTTACCTTGATTTAGTTGGGAAAATAATACAAAAAAAAAAAACGAACTGTGCAGATACAGAGAATATTTCATAAACATTTTTATCTGAATTAAAATTCAGAAAAGCAGAGAGAGAGAGAGAAAGAGATAGAGAGAGAGAGAATATGTTTCAAGCACCAAACAATTTTTGTTCCTGTTTGTGAAATAAAGAGCAAAAATACGTATAGGATTTGGAAATAAAGAATATGTTTTATGTCTGTATGTGTGTGAGTGTGTGTATTAAAGTTTATAATTTTTACAAAAAAAAAAAAAGGGAAAAATACCAATACAAACATACTTAAATACGTTTATTAAAATATTGTATAGAAAAACAAAAAGAAATGAAGAAAAAAAGAATTCATTTCACACACACACATACATGTGTGTGTGTGTGTGGTATTTAAAAGTTTTCTGTACATGTGTGTCATTTGGAACGTGTATAATCCATGGCAAAAAAAGTTAATTTAATTTTTTTTTCTCCTACTTTCAAATGAGTAGATAAGCACACACACATACACATATACCCACATATACAGACATACAATGGTAAAAGCCACAGTATAATGGCATAACAAAAAATAAAAGTTAAATACAACTGCAAAGCAGAACAGAACACACAAATGGAAGAAAGAGAAAAAAAAAAACAAAAAAACAGAAAAAAAAACAAAAACAAAAACTTTATCAAATAAATAAATTAGAGGATAATGCAACATAATCCTTTTAATTTTGGTTTGGATATTAAATTGTATAATAGTTGTTACACTTATGTTAGAAATGTGGATTTTAGATTTGACTTCCTCTTTTCTCTCGACATTTTGTTTTTGCTGTGGTTGTTGGCTAAACTCTTATCGTTGACAAGCCATACACACACCAGTGTGTGTAGCATATGTATGCTATATTATTAGGGTAGTAATTAGATGGGGAAAACTTTCATTTTAATTCAGCAATGTGGAATACAAGTCATTATAAATACAGTCTATCATTACAACCTTCAGTCCGGATTACGGATTTATACATGAGTGGCAAGACCTACAGTTTAAAGTCGTTTTCGAATGACAAATTTTAAGAAACTTTTCATGTTAATTTTATGTACACTCAGGGTTTCTGTGAGAAATCTGCTGAGATGTAGTTGCCGGAGAAATATATTTTCATATTTCGTTTGGTTGGAGCTTGATCTGACCTTGGGTTTGAAACGAGGCCTCCTATTTAAAAATTCAAAACTCTTCATACTGGACCACGGCGACTTTCAATTAATTATGCGTCATATTGCTCGCTACATATCGTGTGTCCTTTCGTGCTCATTTAATAGGGTCGACTTGGCATCCGACCACAGGAATGCAATTGCTTTGAAGAGAAGTGCATTTGCTGATCACCTTGTGATAAAGCATTTTAAATACTTTGGTAAAGTCAATGAAGATTCAGTGATTCAGCCGTCTGCTCTACTGTTTCAAAGATCTTTTACGTTTAACAGTGATTGGTATAAACTCGGAATCTAATTAATCATAGTCAGTAATGTGCTGCCATTTCAGTTTTTGCATTCAGTAAGGATCTTTACTCTGGAATACTTTGTTTAAAACTTTGCCACTGAGTTCAAACGTGGGAGTGTGAAATGGCCAAAAGCACTCAAAGAAGACTTTAATCTGCTTCAAGCAATTCAGTCCATGTAGACGTGGTTGTCGCAGTGGTAGCATACCGGCTTCAAACCTTACCTCTAACATCTTAAAAAAAAATTAATAAATTATGTCTCCCGGCGACCTCTACTCAACAATTTCCCGACAAAGGCTTCCAGAGTAAATAATTGCAATGAAAAGCTTTTAAAATCTGTAGCCCAGAGTCGACATAAAATTGTTGGTCCCAACATACATACATACATAATTGGTCATTACAACCCTTTAGCCTTACATTACGTACGATATGTGTGCTAATTTTTACGCATGACTGGCTGGTCTAAAAGTTTAAAAACTTTTATAGAAACTTTCCATTTCGTTCCCGACCGACCCATGCATAAAATTAACATCACAACCATAGAAGGTGTGTGATGTTAGGGCCTAATCCTGATCAAAGCGTTGGCAATTAGGCTGTACTCGGATTTGGTATTTCTTCAGCGCATAGGTACAATCAACGCCAATATTTTTTGTGTTTTCAGCTTAATTGCAGAAGGTCTTCGAAGTAACAATAATAGAAGATACCTTCCAGATTCTTAGTGCTTATAGAGAAATTCTATTCCTAAAGGATATATTCTACCACTTAAATGTTACTTTAGTTATAAATTAATAGACGAGATTTTTGTTGCGTTTTACTCTTCATTAAGGGTCTTATTGTTCTCTAAAACTATGTTGGTAATACCTTCTATCACTACAGCTTTGGTTAACACAATTGTTGACAGCTGTGAAAATGTAAATGAACTCAAGTATATACTTGTATGTACATGTAAAGTATACAATTGTTGCCCTTAATTGTGTGAGATTAATTTCAAAACCTTTAATATCAATACCACCCTACTATACTCCTTTTGAAACCCAAATTCGCCATGGCGAATAAGAAAAAAAAATTGAAAACAAACACAGGCAAAGCAAACATGTGTATGGTGACTCCTTTTTTTTTGGCATTTGCTATTGTTGTTAGTGTAAATATATAAATCAAGTACATAGAAAAAAAAGTTATATACACAAAAACCTACACATGTGTGTGTGTGTGTGTGTGTGTGTGAAGAAAGTTAAATAAAATCCCTAAAAGTGGTATTTTGTGCGTTTTTGCTGATTATAAATTTAATTAAAGAGAAAAAGTTTTTTCTCCCCCGCTTTTCTTTTTTTTTTTTTTCTTTTTCTCTGTTTACAAATTTTTTCTGATATTTTTCTGAATATTCTTTTAAAAAAAGGGATTTATTTAAACAAATTTTTTTTTTTTTTTTTTTTTTTTTTTTTTTTTTTTTTTTTTTGTTAACTTCAACAATATTTCGTTAAATTTGCTTATTTGTAGGCCATTGTGAGTTTTTTGTCATACATACTTATATATTGCTGTGGTTAATATAATTTATTAAAGCCGGGATTATAATTAAATTAAGGTCAATGGATTGTTTTTTGTTATTAACATTAAAAAAGGCTTAAGTATTTATTCAATTTGTAGAAGAGTTTTACTAAAGTTTCGTTAGTAGTTTAATGCGTTGCCAAAGGCTTATTATTTTAATTGTTTTTCAATAGAAATTATAAAACAAAAAAAAATTCAGCGTTTAAAGCATTGGGTGGTAGAATTTCATTTGAAAACCTCTTAATTTACCCGGAATATATGTTTAATCGTAGTTAGCAACGTTGATGCCTCTACAGTTTTTGCATTCATTCAGGATGTTCAGTTTTGCATAGTTTGATAATGCAGCTCTCACTGAGATCAGTCACTGTAGTCGTTAATGTCGCCAGTCAGGCTGCAATTATGTCCGTAGTTTAACATCCGTTCTCGTTCATGAGTGCTGGAGTTGTTACAGGGAAATTTCTGATTATTCAAAGACAACTCCTATGTAGGTACTGGTCATAAATAGCATTGCTTGTGATCTACCCTCAGCCAGTACTGAGCTCTCAATATCGGACATGTTGCCGTGCATGGGAATCTATTGCTTTAGTTAACTTAAATATAATCCGCATTTATTATAGGGAAGCTCAAGCAGTAAAAAAATACGCGCAATATTGCTAGACTTTGCTGGACATATATGCTTAAGAAAAGCAGGGACTCTCTTCTGTCCTTGAATCACATGGCAATACATTACACAGTGGCTATTTTTGCTAGGCTTGCGAAAGGCTCGTTATACTGACAAAGGACTCATACAGGATCTATGGGTGTTAGAAGTACGAAGATACGGTTTTTCACCAAAAGGTGGTTAGTGCACGCACTTGTCATAAAGAGACGAAAGACTTTATTTCAGCTTTGAAATGGCTTCTTGAGTGATTTTGGGAGTCTCTCGCACGTTATGTGCTAATGCCAGGCTTTATTTCTGCTCTGAACTTTTTGCTTAAGTGGTTTTCAATATTTTTACTAGTTCCGCTTGTGTTATAAAATACTTGGCGGCACTACTGCCTTAATTTAAAACATTTTTGGCTGACTTAGCCGTTTTTTGACTGTCTTACTCAAAATTGCACGTTGAATTCCTGTCCATTTAGTCTACATTTTGCAGGAAAAGAAGCATAAAAACGATTCCCTAATCTACAGAGCGCAGATGCTCTACTTTTCTAGATTAATAACCGTGATCACAAATCTTCATTCTCAAAATAAAAACTATCTTCTGTCTCCAGCATATTATGTGTGATAAGTTTTTATTCATGTGGACACCGAAATATAGATTTCCCTGGTGACAGTCGAGGGCTTTTGCAAAGAGTTTCTGTGATATAAATTTAAGATGAGTTTCTATGGTAGATGAAATTATTGGCCTAAGCAAGACACTTTTGTAGATATGAACTAGTATGTGATCCCGTGTTCCCTGCACCATACAAACAAAACAATACACATCTGTATGCCTGTATAGATAGATTATAGTTTTTAATTTCTTTTTTCTTCTAAAACAACTTATTTTAATTATAATTTATTTGCATTTGTTTAATTATATGCCCGTCAACCTTCTAGTGGATTTAATTTTCTCTTGCTATTTTTATTTGTTTTATTTTTCTATCAATTTTTTCCTCCGCTGTTGTTGCTGTGTATTATTTAATATCTTTTATCTTAATATCAAGGTCATATTTCTATTTTATGTTATTATATTTTTAATTGTCTATTATTAATAAAAAAAAATTAAAAAAATATGTTTTGTATAGTGATGTACATAGTGTATACTGTATGGTATCTGATTGTATTGTATTTTAGGGATTATTTTGGTTATTAAAAATACATGCCAACGAACAAAACTCCGAAAACTCAAAAAAAAAAGGAAAATGGCTCAAAACTAATTAAATGTCGATTTTAATTAAAAAAAATATGTTACAAATCGCATTTAAATTAAATTGTTGACAGGCACTGTCAATCTATTATTCTATTTAGTGCCTTTAGAAGTTATTTAAATAGAAACTTTGAATTAATTTTTCTGTTTTTTTTTTTTTGGATTTTATAAGCCAGCGTACCAATAATTGACATTTGTTTCTAATGTTTAAATATAAAATTAAGAAATGATTTTGGTGGGTATTAGATTTTTGTTATTCCTTTGGAAAAAATAAATATAACTACAGGACCATGAAGGGACAAGCATTAACTTGAGGTGGGTATGTATAAGCGGGCTTAGATCCCCCCGGGATCCTGTCAGATACTGGTTCTATGAGAATCAATTATGCTCTAATTAGCTTATTTAGTGATAAAATGGATAACCCAGGCCAGTAATCTGTCCTAATCACCATACATTCTATTCCACCTGCAAATAATTTGCATATTTTTCCGCTCTGATCTCTTATTGTAGTCAGATGGCTAAGCGATGCATAAATCTCAATGCTGTTAGTCCCCGACTTAAGATTCGAAACCTAGAGGAGGGAAATTTTATGTAGAACACATGTAAGTCGTTATATTATTCCTTACATCTTGCCACAAGATTACCACTAGAAACTTAGCCTCAAAACCCGAAGCTGGGGCTCTAAGGTTTAGACAAATATCTCTAAGTCTCCCAAGTCGCCAGGTATGTCCTAGGTAGGTATTGTGTTTGGGTTATTAGACGTGGAGACCACGTTCAAACGTCAGGTTATATAACTCCAACCAAACAGAAATAAAAAAATTATATTTCTCGGCGACTACCTCTCAGCAGATTCCTGGTAAAATTCCGAGAAAAAATTCTCAAAAATCTATGTTTCAGGTCGTCGACTTTAAACTTAAGGTCCCGATCACTTCATTGTATAATGTTTAGAACAAACAACTATAAGTGATATGAAGAGGTAGGTCGTAAGTCCTGTACTATGTATGTAATATTGAAACTGTAGTCTAAGAATTCTGATATTAAAACTTTTTGTATGAGCTGTACTGAAACACTGCAATTTTCTTCACGAGATATATAGGAATATTTTAAAGCGCGCAATGCTTGTTGGTTGGATGGATTTTTCTCTGAAAGTCTCTTGACTTACCTTAGAAACTAAGCTCTGCGAAATATCATCTTGACATCTGCCCTCGTGCTATGCATTCTCAAGATAAATTTCGAATCATTCAAAGTAACTCATATATGGGTTCCAGGAGAAGAACAGCGTATATGCTGGCAAACTGAACAGAACTACTCCAAATCTCTCTGCTTTGTTATATGAGAAATAGGTATTCCGATGGCCTTTGTAAATCTGCGTATTGGTCTGCTAGTTTTAGGGTAGATTTCTGTTCGTTGCAGCAGGAGGCTGCAGACTCTCTGGTATTGTGATTGCTGATAAGTAGAGGATTTGTGTTCATACAAATATTGCCATGGCCAATGCATGAAAAACGAGTCTAACGGTTAGTTGTGCTATTCGATGTGAGTAGGAATAGACTTCATTGAACCTTTTTCTGTTTCAAATATTCATTTAATTATTGCGGTTAGAGATTTCAAGATACACTGCCTGCATGCATGCTATTACATGCATATTTGCTGCATAGTTGTGGCGAGGATATTTAGTTAGTCACTTACACTTTCATTTGTTCATATAATATGATACGAAATCTTTTCTGCCTAACTTACTGCAATTTCCTATTCCAAGTTATTAATTTTGGAAATTATTTCCCAAAATAATTTTTCGAAAATTTATTTTTTTTAAATTGCTACGCCGACTCTATTACACAAGCAAATACAAACAGAATCCGATTTAGATTTTCATTTTCCTTTTCAACATATTTGTTACTTTATTGTATGTGTGTAATACATACATATACATACAATGTATGTTACGTAAGTAACTAAGCATAGAATATTCTTTTTTTTGTTTTGCTTATGTAACTCGAAATTTTTATGAAAACGTATATAAAATATCACATACACACACACTATTGACAACCCCCAGTCATCCAATCAACAGAGAATGACGTGAGAATTCAAAAAAGAAAAAATTTTGGAAATAGAAATAAAAACTCATAAATATAGCGATAAATAGAAATGAAATGAATGAAATCAACCATTAATTTGGTAACAACATTAATACCAAATGAAGAATACAAATACAAAGTATAGTTGATAGTGGTACGTGGTAAATGGATGCGTTGTTGGTTAAATTTCACATTTGGTTACATTTCGTTGTCTTCTTGCTACAGTTTACACATGTTCAGACTGGCGTTTTATTAACCCAGTGGAAATATTTTGAATAAATAACGTAATTTTTTTTAATAACATTTTCATTGAATTTTACAAATCGATATTAGGGAAGGGCATTGTCACAAAAAAAAAAATCCTTTTCTACCATAAAGCATGCCAATATTTTTTTTTAATTTCTTTAAAACATCGGATTTCAGCTTTACTTGTAATTAAAAAGTGTTTCCTAATTGCAACGCTAAAACAAGGGTAAGAAAAATAATTGCCAATTTTTCTAAAGTTTTCCTAGAGTCATAAATTTAATCCTTTTAATTTGCAAAAGTTTTTATCAGTTTTTGTTTTTCTCGTTTTCTGATTCTTTTTTGTGTGTTCCTACTAATCTTTAAAGCCTACTTAAGCATTACATACTAGCATTAATATACTTGGTGCTTATTATATAACAGGCGTGTAATGCAAAAATGTACGGATAGATGCCATGTAGCTTTTATAACTTTAATTAAATAAGAGCCTCCACTTCATATTAATGGGGGATAATTCCTTACAATGTCGGTTTTTTGTTGAAATATAACCCCTCTGAGTCTAGTTATGTATGTGATGGCATATTAGTGCTTTAGATACTTCAAACTTTCTCATAACATCTCGAACGCACAACATATAGAAAAATATTTGATTTTTGTGCTTCCTTCTTCTGGTAAAATTGTGAGAGTGAAATAAAACAACCACAAAAAAATTCTCAGATCTGTCATATGAGTCGACATTAAGCACGTCTGTTCCTCGCGCTGTCACTCAATGCGGATAAAATTAACACACTTAATATGATAGTGTGAGAGACAATTCGGTTTATACCTTACTAAATGAATGTAGTGACAAAAAAAAAAAAAAAAAAAAAAAAAAAAAAAAAAAAAAAAAAAAAAAAAAAAAAAAAAAAAAAAAATAAAAAAAATAAAAAAAAAAAAAAAAAAAAAAAAAAAAAAAAAAAAAAAAAGAAATAAGGCTGTGGATAGAAACTGAACTTGTTGAGAGATTTATAGGATCTACGCTCAAAGGTTTCTTGCCATGATTAGGCTCATGCAATCTAAGCAAATACAATTCTGTCGCCGAAGAAATTTATCAAATAGTACACTACCAATATAGTGAATGCATGGTCTCTCGTTAAGGCACTTCCTTACGTAATTTATCCACGCAAGATTTGACGATTGCACTTCAGATGAGAAAAGAGAACAGCACCTTACCTGTGCCTCCTCTTCCAAACCAACAGCGCCATCTGAATCCTGAATTAATATACCTCCACTCCTATATCAATCATCCCTGCCCTTCTAAGGCAAGACGAAACTCCAATCACAACATGCCATCATGGCTCACCCCCACAGTCACGCTACGCCTTTCTTTGGGCACACTGGCGCTCCACACTCTTCGCTTGCTCTCTCCACTAAATTGCTCTCTCGCGCCACATGCGCTCTCTCCGCGCTCGTCGCAAACCTCTCCTGATTTCGCTATATGTGTGCAATGATGCCACAAAAAATAATCTACCTACTAACTATTACGGTAGGGATACTATTAGTACTTAAGACGCAAAGTATTTTTGCAATATTTTCAGAAACCAAAAAACAAACAAATACGGTCGTTTGAAAAGAAACGTAAGTGAAGCTGTGTAACTTTCATTTACAAGAAAACATCGTTCTGTTCCTACTTCATTATACACTAGGATCATGGATGTTATCGGGAGTCAAATGAGAAAATGCAACTAACCCACCACCCCCACACCACCACCTCCCTCCCACGGCGACTCCTCTCCTTCTCGCATCAGAGCTGCGAAATGAATTGCTTACAGAAATCTGCGGATTATCGTCTTCCATACATAAATCCAAAATAATGTTCTTCTCCTCACTCAGTAAGCATAACCCTCATGATTGCCCACAAGCCTATCCACCACACCGCTTTTATTGTGTTATCTCATAATAATGATGATCTTTTCTCTATTTACAAATTATTTGCTCAAATCAACACTTGTGTCTTAGTACACCCTGTATCTATCTATCTTTTTCCTGACGTATTCAATCCTACGTATGTCATATACCAGAACTTCTTCTTTGCTTTGTTTTTTCGTTACAGCATACGCACATATAGCTGTCTTACAATGAGTCTTTACTAAGACGCACAAAATTATTTTTACGTTCTTTAACATTCGACGAATATGGACAACACACACAAAACGCAAATCCCCCTCTCACTCATCTGTTGCGTTCTTACTTTTCTTTTTTTTTTTCTGTTTTATCTCTTTCACACTCTAAAGAGTTGTTGTGCTGCTTTCTATTTGCCATTGGCGATTGTATCCTTAACTTCCTTTCTCTTGTCATTTCTGTCTTTTGGATCTCACTTCTTAGCCTAGAGATACATTTAAAACCCTTAAAATACAGCCTCTTCCTGCCTACGCCCCCTCTCTCTTCTCACATTCTCCTTTCTCTTTTCTTCTTCTCTGCTCTTTCTTCTAGCCTACTCCACCCTCTTAACAAACACTCCCGGCAATTCCCCACCCTTCGCTCCGCTCTACTTGCACAAGCTCTACCAACGGAACTATACTACAGCGACAACAGAAACACTTATTGAAGACACAAACAATCAAAAACACTAACAGTTTACCAGCCGAAACACACTGCCTTTTCTAACAAACACGCGGTACCCTTTTCTTCTCTTCATTCTTTATCCTTTTACTCCTCTAAAAGAAAGCAACTCCATCCAAATTCTCTATGACTCAATAAGTTGAAAAATTGGCGCCCGCTGCAGTAACCCTCTCATTCGCTTTTTTTCATTAAACCCGGGTTGACCACACACACTGAATTCTATTTTCATGTCCAATCCTCATCTGCTACGACAGAACGGCATTCACCACTGGCCTCATCTTCTCGGACCGCACTCACCGCCTGCTCCTGCCAACACCTCTTCTTAATTCATATTCTGTCTTCCTGCATACAATATCTCATCGACACCTCCTTGATAATCCGCAGCCCAGCCTTTCTCTTCACACTCTTCATCACCCATTTACTAGCCCACGGATGCTCAGTCGCACCTTCTGCACCAGAAATATTACAAAGAAGGCTCTTGCTTAACGCAAACTTAAACTCCATACATGCCCATGCGAGTACAGTAAACCAGATAGTCTCCGCAACAGAATCCTCCGCCTCCAACCTGCCGCTTCTCTCACGCTTCTTTGCACATACTGCACGCAAGAAGAATTAACTTCCAGAGTTCATTAACTCTATACAACCCCGCACGCAGCACCACTTTAACCTAACAACACAAAATAGATTAATTACCATGTCTAAATCCACACCGCCTCACGGTTTAGCTAAAGTACACGTTAAATCACACACCACTATCAAAAACTGTATATTCGCTGTCAAATTCCTCTCTTAGCTCTATCGATACGTATAATTATTCTGGAGGGTGAAGTATAAATTAAAGCAAACTATCACATCGCACTCTCGTCTCAGCCGCCACCAGCTCACACTAAACAGACCACATCTAACACCACCTGATTAAGCGTATTGATACTAATGATCGAATTCTAGGCGAAAAATAATGGGCCAGAGCGTGATACTTCTAGGATCTAAATTATTAACATCAAATTTATACTTCCTGTTGATGAAAGTAAAATCATGAGACAGATTAGTTAGGAGTCTATAAAGACCATTAAACCTGATCGGATTCGTCTATGCTGGATTTCGGGACATAATGGGAGCGGGTGCTCTTGCTAGGATTCACTTTTCCATAATTTTATATTTGTTCCTGATCCCTCAATCTGCCACTTCAACGGCCACGTCTGTAGATGGATCTGGGAGAAGCAGCAGAAGCATTGGGGAGATCAATTGTGTAGTCTATGTGTCTAGATGTCTATGGCTTACTATAGCTCGTGCTACTACAGAGTGCTGCTGGTTTTTGTATAAAGCCAGACTGAGGTTAGTTATTGGTTAGATCGCTAAGAAGGACTTGGAACAGAACCCAGCTAGAACAGCAAATCTTCCTTAAAGACTATCGGAAATCTCGGCAAAACCTAGGTCATGGGCTTCTTTGATCGGTAAGGGCTCTCCAAAGATTTATTAGTACTTTTTGCTGGCTGAGTGGTGATGCGACAACAAGGCTACATACGCACTCTTTTATGTGTTTGTGGTCGTCCTTTTTATAGTTTTTTACTCATTTTTTTTTGATGTCTTAATTTTCCTAATTCTTTTCTCCCTTTCTCAAGCATCCTATCTTCGTTACTAATTCACAGTGAGTCATTTCGACCACCGAGTGCTGTACTTGTCTTAATGACAAACTTAACCTAACCTCAAACCTAACCTAACTTCAAAACTAACCTAACCTCAAACCTAACCTAACTTCATACCTAACCTAATTTCAAAACTAACCTAACCTCAAAACTAACCTAACCTGAAACCCAACCTAATATCAAACCTAACCTAACCTCAAACCTAAAGCAACCTTACCTACTCCTCGGGTCTTCTCACTTTTTTGTACAAAGCAATCGCTCTCGGTTACTTACGGCCCAAGCGCTACCAGTATCACATTCAAATAATAAAGTGTCTGACTAAACAGTCGCTTTTCCTAGATCCTAGTATTTCACTTTGCAATTTTCTTTTAAATTTAATTGAAACTGATCTACCAACTTGACTGTTTTTAGAATAATTACAAACTTCAACTTAATTTGACAATTTCACAATGAAAAGGCCGTTCGACAGTAATTATATTTCTATAATTTTCTCTTCGTTTCATTAATTAAAATTTTTCTCTAAAAAAAAGCAATTCACAAGGTAATGAATTAGTTTTTATACTGAATACCTACTTAAAGCTACATTGATCGAATGTACAAATGTTTTCACTTTAATTATCGTAAATAAAATAAAACTTTCTTGCCGTATTGCAAAAAAAAAAAAAAAAAAAAAAAAATTCTGGAAATTTTATTTATAAACTCTTTCCCTATTCGTATATGAATACCCTTTAGGCTACATATGCTATTCAGGTTCACTTAATGTTCTACTTTTTTTCAATTTGCAATTTGCTTAAACCCAAGCATTACTTAATTACAAAATAATAATTAAAAACATATGCTGGCTTATAAATTCTGTACTCAAAAAAAAATAAAATTTATTCCCCAAATGATGAAATTCCACAACCTCAAACCCACAATAATTATTAAAAAAAAAAGAAAATATTACAACAAAATATAATACAATAATAAAATATTTACTAAAATAAAGAACATTATTTATGTTTAACGAAAATATTGTTATAATTAAAAGCACTTGTGATTAATTATTATGTGAACAGTTTTTCCTCTTACCCAGACTCATGATTGCTAAGCGAATACTTTTTAAATTAAGATATTAATAATAATTCTGTGTACATACGACTCTTTATTAACTATTTAAAATTCTCAGACCATATATAGAAAGAAACAAAAAAAAGTTATTAAAGAAGATAATCTAAATGATAATCAAACAAACAAAGATTTACAATAACAAATCAACAGTAAAGTTCTAGAACTTGCCAAAACAAAACAGAATGAAGAATTGTCCATCAGCAGTCGTAAAGGCGTGGTAAAAGGCAATGTATTGCTACAGAATTCTTTAATTTTATGAAATAGTTTTATAAATGCATGCATACCTATGGGCGTATAAGCACAATGCGATTGTCAAATCCTTTTTATATCTTTATGACATCATTTGCTTTCAATATCAAAAATATTGCTCATTATTGCGGACCAGATTGAATCAAACCATTTTAGCTTACCCTTCTCTATTGCGAATATTATGTATAGATCACCAGGAATGACCAGCCAGGATTACTAAATAGTTTCTCACACCACCCATGTTTGATACATGTTTGAATCAAACCAATTTAGCATACACTTCTCTATTATCAACACAATGTATAGATCGTTGGAAATTGCTTGTGGTATGAGAGGCCAGGATTACCACCTAGTTTCTCACACGACTCATGTTGTGTTTGTTACTTTTATCCAAGAGCTGCAAGATTTACAGCTTAATGTCGACTGCGAACGTAAATTTTTTGAGAATTTTTTCATGGCAACTTTATTTTGTCTCAGACAGTTTTTGCCAGAAGACTGTTGAGGGAAAGTTGCCTATGAATTATTTTTCCATATTTTCAGTTTGTTGAAGATTTTTAAGTCAGGGATTGAACCACGATCTCACGTTTAATAAATCACGGCAATTTCGGTGTTTAATATGATCCTTTTGATCTTGCCAAATACATATCTTTACCTAGACACCATAGCTACTCTGCACCATATACGTTTTCCTGCACTTCATATTGCCGTATTGAGTTAATTCTCAACTAAGGCAATATAATAACATGGGTGTTGTGAGAATCCAGGCTGTAATCCTGACTAAGGAGTTGTAATAATCAATACTGTAACATAACATAATGGAACTGGTTTTTATTTATCGCCTTTCAATATCTCGCGGTTTCAACTGAATTTCTTGCTTCCGAATGTACTCTGCTATTTGCAAAGATTTTTAAATTGATGCTTCAGTAGTTGGAAGTTGCATTTACAGCAGTTCGTTTCGAAGACCTCGGCTAGAAATGCCTAAAAATTATTTTTATGAAACTGAAATCAATTAAAAATTATTCAAGATGTGGTTCCTGCGATTATTGCTTTGTGTTCTACATTTTGCCATTACAACATTTAGTCAAGACAACCACTTATCTTCTCACACCACCTTTGTTGTATTTGGTAATTTATTTTAAGAGTGGCGGAAACTATAGTTTTGATAGAACAGAACGACAAATTTGACAAATTTTTTATGGCAAAGTTTTTGTCAGAAGACTGTTGAAGTGAAGGAAGTTGCTGAAGAAAATATTTTTCCTATTTCGTTTTGTTCAAGATTTCCTACCATCTGAGTCATTGTATGAACCACGAACTCTTGTCTAATAATCCAACAGACTAGATTGTGTAGTCAGAACATTTTGTAGTCATAACTTATTGAAGACACAACCATGTATTTAAGGTTCTTTGGCATTTTAGATTCCAAACGGAAAGGTTTTTATTGCTTTAATTTAATTTTAATTAAAATTTTACTAAAGGAGAGAGTTATTTTTCTAAATTCTTTTTTTTTTAATTATTTTTATAAAGTAAAACCATAAATAAAGAAATGCAAACATTTGAGTAATTAATTAGAAAAAAAAAAAAAAGAAAAAAAATAATGAATAAGCTAAACATGCATGCCTTATTTATTAATTTAATATTTAATTCTAATTATAAATAACAAGCGTGTAATTATTTTATAATTTTTAGAATTAAAAAATTTCTACAATTAAAAGCAAAACAAAGCATAAATATTTTATTAAATTAATAATGCATAATTTTTTCATATATTTTTACAAAAAATTTTTTTGTTTATTTCCTCCTTTAAAAATAGCATTTTTGATAAACAATTTTTGAATATTGTTCTGCTGAATAAAATAAAAATAAAATAAAAAAAAAATAAATAAAAAACTTGTACATGTAAATTGTGCTGTGTATTCATAAATAAAAATTTATTTCAATTTTATTAGATTTTTATTTACGTACGTACATATGTACATATTTATAGCTTTTTGCTTGATTTTATGTTATTATCCTTTTGGTTTTTTGTTCCTTTTCTGTGATTTGTATTTTTTTAAAAATTCTGCAATAAAAATTAAGCTCTTTTTTTTTAAATTTTTTTATAAAAAAAAAATATGCAAAAAAAAAAAACATTAAAAGTCAGCATAAAAATTGATTGCATCCATGTACACAAACAATGGAAAATATTTTTACATTAAACTTTTGAAATTTTAATTTAAATTTATTTTTTATTTAAACATGTTTGTTGTTTGTTTATTTTGTTTTTTCAATCATTTCTTACCATTGCGCTGTGTTGTGTTATGTTCTCTTCATTTGAATTCAATTTTTTCTTCTTATTTTTTAACAAACAAGCCATTGCTTCTCTTTGTTTTTACTAACAAATTAATATTAACAAAAAAACAAAAATTTATATCCTATAAATATATATTTGTATGTATGTATTTAACATCAAAAAGTATACCAGTAATATTAATATTAATTTGTATTTATATTTCAATCAAAAAAAAAAAAAAAAAAAAAAAAAAAAAAAAAAAAAAACAAAAAAAAAAAAAATTTATCATAAAATATTTAATGAAATTAATTTTATTAATTTATAAAAATTTTTTACTTTTTTTTTCCTCTCCAATAAAATGTTTTTTTTAAATGCAAAAAAATGTAAAAAAATAACAAAAAAAAACAACCAAACTATCTAAATATTAGGGCTCGGATTTACCGATCTACATTTGGTATGAAAGTTATCCCGAACACATCGAAGACGGTTATAAGGGACGTGTGTCGCGTGTGTCACCGGACTCACCATTCGGTTCGGCCTCGCTCAATTTGACCAACATCAAGGAGTCGGATCAAGGCTGGTACGAGTGTAAAGTTGTATTTTTAAATCGTGATCCCAAACAGCATAAGAACGGTACATGGTTCCATTTAGATGTACATGCACCGCCCCGTTTTAGCGTAACACCCGATGATATTATTTATGTTAACTTAGGTAAGTAAATCTTTAATAATTTCATTTCATATATTAAAGTAAGTCATTTTATAATTGAATATTAATAACATACATACATACATACGAAATTTGTTATTATAACACATTAGTCAGGATTACAACCTAGTTTCTTACACTAACCATGTTAAGTTGACTTCAAACAACAGAGTTTTGAGAAACTTTCCATGGAAATTTTATTTACTGTCCGTGTTTTTTTTACCAGAAGGCTGTTAAGGGAAGAAATAGTTTGTATTATTCGTTTTGTGATGTCTGAACTCGGGTTTGAACCACGGCTTCGGATGTTGTAAGCCAACACTACTACTTACTAGACTACGGCGACTAGGACGCCAATGTCAATGATCATTCTGGCATTAATTTTACTCTTCTCGACAATGAAATGTGCATTATGAAGAGAATATTGCTGCAGTAGCATGAAATTTTAAAGAAAAGGCCAAAATATCTATTCGTCATCATTCTCTAATTGTTGATTTCGTTTCCAACTCGTGCAGGAAATATCCAACGTCTGAATCGCACTTTTGCTGATTGATTTCATTTGGATTTGGCTAAAATATGGGCAATGTTTGTTTTACCACTTTCCTTTAGTATAACTCATTGTCGAATTTGAAGTGAAGGTAAGCCTCCAGTCGTTACCAAATCACCAATACTTTCTATCAAATTCACTGTTTGGTGGTCGTTACCAAATCACTAATACTTTCAATCAAATTCACTGTTTGGTGGAATTTACACACTGCCGCAGTTATCAGACCTTGTTGAGTGGATAATTTGAATTTTTTCGATTCCACGGTGCAATCAGCAATTGAGTTTATTTTATAACTCATCATGATGTATTTTGCAAGCACACTTACTTACTTAACTGAGGGTCACAACCCTTTAGTTAGAATTACAATCCAGTTTCTTACACCACCCACGTTTGTGTTTCAATTTCATCCATGAGTGGCGGTTTCCGCAGTTAAACGACAGATTTTTGAGATAATTTTCATGACAATTTTAATAATTCTCAGATATGTTTGAACCACACATTAACGTCTAATAAGCCAACACACTACCTACTAGACTACGGCTTCTCCATAATCAAATTATTGCAACACACTCGCTGTAAATATGATGACGGCATGCAAACAAGGTGATGGTTTTTCGAACAATAATTTCTTCAAACTGGTTTTCTAACAAGTCAGAAATTTTTGTGGAGAGAGAGGCTATAGACGCTGAATTTGTCGTTGGGCCGCATTATTCGAGTGTCGCTCGGAGTACCTTTAAACTCAATTCAGGCGTCTATGGTCCAATGATCAACGACTTGTTTTGCCACAAGCTACATTACATGATCAAATTTGGCTGTATTGTATAAGAACTTTCAATGCTATTAGCACATCAATTGGACATCAATATCATGCAATTAGACAACTTTGAACATTTTTGTCAATGACCATGCTGTATCTGGGTCATTGGAACATTTGAAAATTAACATTCGACAAGTTGTAGCTGAAATAGAGAATATGTTCCATAGGCACTATCTACGAAACCTGGTTACAAATGGTAAAATACCAATCCGTACCAGAAAATAGAGCTGTGTACTGTAGACCTCGTAGACCTTTGAGGATTAAATCTATGCTAATATGTAGCTTAGATATGCACACATGAATTTAAAAATAAAGAAAGAAGAAAATGCTGTCAAATTTAACCATTAAGTGCATAATGGTCCTGTGGTTTTTCATAAATCAACTGAAAATTTCCACGTATAACACCTTTTATTATCTCAAGCATGAAAGCTTTTCTTCTTTCTTAATTTTTAAAGATTTCTTTAGAAAAGTATGCGAATAAAGCAAAAAAGAAAAAAAAAATAAAGGAAAGCTTTCAATAAAATACAGGACATTTATTTCCATCGTTCAGTAGTAATAAGAGCAGCAGCAGCAGCAGCAACAGCAACAGCAGCCAACAAAATTTCTTATGAAAAATTGACTCAAACATTTCGACTACATTCATCAAGATTTTCAAATACAATTTATGAGCGAACATTTATTTGGAAAAGTAATCATAAAGAAATTCTATTTTTTTTTTATCATATTAAGAAAAAATGGAAAGAAGGAAAGGAAAGTAGAGAAATAGAATAATATTTCAAGAAGTAGTAGAAAATATATTCCCACGTACATTACAAGAGATATTAAAGTAAGGAAATAATGTGAAAGGATATGGAATATGAATTGCTGTTACTTCATAAGCAAAAGTATTCTATTTTGATTAAAAAAAAATCCATAAAAAGTAAAAAGGAGTGGTTAAATAATTTAAAATAAATTAAATAAAATAGATTTTGAAACAAGAAAATTTTAGTATGTCATGCATACACGTCGTCAGATGGAGCTGCTGCTATCCTTGCAAGTGCTATACTGAACTAATTCCATGCTTTGCTAGAAATAAGCTTTATTAATGAAATTGAAACTGCAAAGAAAAGCAATAATCAGAAAATAAGAGACAAGATTTGTGGTATTTCTATGTTAATCAATAAAGATTAACTGGCCATCATTACGTATGAATTTTTCTATATTTCTGGAAACGTATGGATTCCGCATAAAAAAGTTTACCAAGAATATATTCGACTAGTTACGGATACTCAGCTTCAGCCTGTTCGACTGACAATTTCGGCTTTGAGAGCAACAAATGACAGTTTCATGATGGATTAAGATCTGTACAAATCGAGGAGGCTTTGCTATGCGTGGTAAAGTCAGAACTGACATCAAGAAAGGTAATCTTGTGTGTCTGGTGGGATGGAATGGGAATTGTTGCTAGAATCTGACCAAACAATTGATTATGGTCTCTACTGGCAAGTAATTCAATTCAAACGATCAGCATTAATAAACGAAGAAGATCTCATGACTATACCAAACCACATACATACATAATAGACCTTTACAACCAGTCAGGATTACAACCTAGCTTAGCACACCACCCATGTTGTTTGTGTTAATTTTATACATAAATGGCGGTACATACAGTCTGAAGTCAACTCCAAACGACACATTTTTGAGAAACCTTTCATGGCAATTTATATTTACTCATGGTTTTTGCCAGAACTCTAGTGGGAGGAAGTCACCGAAGAAATATAACTTTTTGCTTGAAATGTCCTACCAAAACTTAATATGCCAACACACTACCTACTAGACCATGGTGACTTCCATAAAATATTTCAAGTAGAAAAAAAACGGTCAGGCAATCTTATTTCATTGTTACCTATTAATGAGTAGCACTATTCGCCGGTATATTTATGGCGAAAATATATCCTCATTTTATTTATTAAAATAAATTCCGACTATCCGTCATGTCCGTCATAATGTTACGCCACTTTTTTTCAATACAATTGAAGACATTTTTATTTGAAGAAAAAGTTTTACAATAACAACAACAAAAACCTCATTTGTCACAATACATCTTAAATTGAATAATCCTTAGAAATAAAGGCAAACAACAAAAAAAAACAAAAACAAATCCTTTACAGTAGATAGACTACATAAAGAATAACTGTTAACAGTAATACCTAGTATAACATGATATGCTGCTAGTAGGAATACAAGCAATACCTCTATAGGAGGTTATGTTTTAAATAGTTTTTCCTTCCTTTATTTTTCTAACCACATTCGCTGTGCTGTAAAACGAGTTATCAATGTAGGTGTTAAGTTTTTTGTATGGCCGTATACTCATATATTTTTTTGTCATTTATTGTAAACGATGTAGAAAAGAAGAAAGGAAAATGTTTTCTTCAATTACTTTGAAACTAATGCCGTCATATACATCATGATGACACTTTTTCTCATACACGTTTTCCTCATAAATATTTATGTACACATGTAAACGTATTCGTTTTCCTTAACACATACAACTCATACATAGATCAGGTACATATGAGTATGTACATATATGTATGCATGTGCCATATGTTTTATCATATTCAATAACTTCCTTTCTCCTTTTCTTATTCTATTTAGAAAAGAAGGTTAACAATTTGTTGTCACCTTTATTTTGGCAGGAAAAAAAGTAAACAAGAAAAAATAAAGAAAATGGGAAAAACTCGTATAAGTAAATCAATGCTTGTTTTTTAAGGTTTAATGAGTTGCATTAAGTTCTTGATTGATCTTAGATTACATACACATACGGATGTAAGTATGAAATATAACAGATGTTATCTTAACAGGCTTATAGAGTATCATCTAGAGTTTGAGAGTCAGTTCTAGAAGTTGCCATGTGTGCTGGCTTATTAAACGGGAGGTGCAAACCCCAGATTACTAGCAAAAACTCGGAGTATAAATAAAAATTGCCATGAAAAGTTCCTTAAAAATCAATCGTTCGGAGTTGATTTTAAACTGTAGGTCCGCCACTCCTGTATAATATTAACACACACAACATAAGTGGTGTGGGAAACTAGGTTGTATGTTATTGTAGTATGGAATATTACTTTCCTTTGAAAATAATTCTGCAGTGGTTTCCTTTTGAAACTTGTTGGAAATCAGAAAAAATTCTTTCAAGTCCTTAGCAAATTTTTACTCGACATTGGTTGTCGTGTAAAAGGACAGTTGAATTTTAAACTGTATGGTCCTGCCACTCCTGTATAATATTAACACACACAACATAAGTGGTGTGGGAAACTAGGTTGTATGTTATTTATATAGGAATATTACTTTCCTTTGAAAATGAATTCTGCAGTGGTTTCCTTTTGAAATTGGAAATCAGAAAAAATTCTTTCAAGTCCTTAGCAAATTTTTACTCGACATTGGTTGTCGTGTAAAAAGAGACCAAGGGTTTCTTAGGGAAATTTCAGATCATTCAACTTACTTACTTACCAAATTGGCAAGTACAATAATTTAGCCAGAATTACAACCCAGCTTTTGACAACACCCATGTGTTAATTTTATTCATGAGTAGCGTGAAATGTGAACTTCTAAATTTTGATAAGCTTTTCATTGCAGTTTTATTTACGCTCAGAATTTTGGCACAAGATGCCTGATTCGTAGGTTGACGAACTGCTTGTGGAATAAGCTGACACACTACCAAGCTAGATCGACTTTCAATCCTCAAAGATAACTCACAAAAGAATGAACACAATGATGATTTTATTTGAAAGTGGCCGTAGTCTCAGATAGGTAGTGTGTTGCCTATATTGAGCGTAAGGCCACGTTCAAACCAAGTTAGACATCTCCAACGAAACGAAAATATAAAAATATTGTATCGTATTGGTTTGTGGCATCACTGTGTGTCTAGCTTCTGATCTAGGTCTGGAGACACTATAGCCTACATTTTTTACGATTCTCACTGACATTCGTTATGTTTTTATTCGTTTTAAAAGCCTATACAATCTCAATGTACAATTTAATAAAAAGGACTAGAATGCTATTGAATTTTTAGGCAATTAAAAAGGACATACGATTACATTTTAAAGACATTTAAAAACATTATCAAACCCTAATGTCAAATACTTAAAACCTCATCATTTAATTTGTTTACTCTTTTATATCTTTGGAAAGTTCCTTTGAATCTGACACCTTTTGGCATTGGGTGATGATGCTCTCTCTCTCTATAAATTGAAGAAAGAATTTAAATTTAAAACATTTCTTGTTCATCTTCTTCGTCTTCACCTAAATCATTATCAATTGATTTTCGAAAAAATACTTTGCATAAGCATTTTAGGCTTCTGCCATTGCCAATTGCTGCTACCGTTTGTTCTTTGATTACGTTTGCGTTTAAATTACCTTTTTTTTCTGTGGTTGTGTCAAACTGTTTAAGTCTCTTTCGCTTTTTTTGTTTTCTGCCTTGTATAGTATAATCTCAAGAAGATAAATGGTCAAATAGACATTTTAAATAGACAGTTTCTTGACAGCTCAATGGGAAACAACAACAAAAGGAAAATAATGGAATCAAAACGAGCAGAGATTGCAAGAAAATAAGAACACAGTAGAAAAGCCAATTTAAATGGAAAGGAAAAGGAAAATTATAAAGATTTTTACATGATACCAGAACATTAATATCTAATCTAAGCCAGGACAAAAAAAAAGAAAAAAAAATAACAAAAAATAATTTGAAAATGAAAATAAATGCCTTGAGGCTGAAATGGAAAACAATTCTCTCTCGTTTTTTCGGTTTTTTTTTTTTAATTTTTAATAAATTAAAAAATTCTTTGCCTTTTACTCTGTTTTTTCTTCTTGTCTGTTGGTTTTCTTCTCAACGAAAAAAATTAAAAGAAACCGCATTTTATTTGAAAATCCTGACGACAAAAGAACAGAAAAACAAAAAAAAAATGCAAAAGAAAAGGCAAAACAAAAAATGTTGAAAATGTTAAAGTTAATTGTGGTTAAATATTAAATAAAAACCTACAACCGACAACCAACAATAAGTATAGCAGCAACAGAACAACAGCAAACAACACAACAGTGAACATAAGAATTTAGAAACAAAAAAAAAAAAAAAGAAAAAAAGGAAAAGTAGAGAAAAATATTCCACAAAAGAAAACCTATTTACCAAAATACATAAAGGAAACCGGAAAGAGAACATTCATACAAACACACACACACACACACACTCGCGCACACATCAAGCACATTGACTCTCTTGCCTTACAAAATATTTACACAGACACCCTATGGCTGTTACCATTACCACCGACACCATTGCCACAAAGAAAAGGTATGCCAAGAGAAATTAGGAGAAGACAAAAAAGCACACATACGGGCTTTTACGCTTACACACACACACACACAAATACATTCTTAGAACAAAAAAAAAAAAATTTTAAAAATCCTTATTAAAGATGCAAGAGCACAAACCACACATAGAGCAAAAAAAACAAGATGCTGGACGAGACTTTTTTTTGGGGTAAAATATTTCATAAAAATAAAAACACACATACATACATATTTTTGTAGTTGCTGTAGATAAGAAATGGCAAATATTTAGGAACCCAGAAGAAAAAAAAATTAGAAAAAAATTCACAATTTTGGCTTAAAAATAATTTTCATTTCTTATACACACATTCAAAGACAGAGAGAGAGAGAGAGAGAGGGAGAGAGGCCAGGTTTATAATAAAAAATATTTTTTTTTTTTTTGGAAACCAAGAATTTATGAAGCTTAAAGGCAATTTAATATCTCTGTTCTTGCCATATTAAATGAATGTGAATATGGGTTTAAATCATTTGAAAAAAAAGAAGAAATCGAAACTCTCTGGTAATCGAAACAAAAACAAAATATTGTTTTTGTATTTTTCACGACATTTATGATCAATTATGGATTAAAGCACCAAGAAATTTCCATTGAATTTTTAGATTTTCAATTGGAAAATTTTCTGGTATAACCCAGTAATAATTGTGGTTTTCTCGGGAAGAATATTTCTCTCAGGAATGGAAGGCTAGAGTAGTTTCGTAAAGTCACTCAGGACCCTGCTGTTTAACACTTGACGTAACTGGTCATTATAAATCTTTAGTGTAGGATTATTATGCTAGTATTATAGACAGTATCATTGATAGACGTCATATAACGACGTCACTTTGTGGAGAAAGCCACATGGTACTGGAGATAGATAGTGCTGGAGTTATTTCAATCATGTTGGTCGTAAAATGCAGTGTTAACAGCGAGCATTCTAGATCAATGATTACTTACATTACATAGGATTGATTGAGATGATGAGAATACCAATACCATGTGATTTTAATAGGCCTTCACTATCAAACAGTTCATATTATATTGGATACACTACATGAATAATATCAGGGCATGTTCATTGTACGTGAAGGTAATGTAAACTCAACACCGAGATCGTGTAATTTTACTCTGTTTGACTCTGTTTCTTGTGGATTTTTCTTAAGATGTAAATGTATGCGAGTAAGTCACAAAACCAGAGTGGTTTTCTAAGCCAATAGAACAATACCATCGGCCAAATTTAACCAAATTTAATCTGCTCCACACTGAGAAGCCTTGACAGACAGAGACATTTGTTCTTTTTCACTGGAGTTTTCAGCATTAAGACTTCACATATAAATTAAGGCGAAACTTGTCTATTCGCTTTGTGAAACTAACTAACAAACTATCTCCGGTAGGACAGTTTTTTCAAGTCAATAGTACTGCAGATATTTTAATCGTCTTGTCCCGACTGCAGATTCCGCAGTCTAATGTTTTCTAGACTGCAAAGTGGCCATCAAATAACTTGTCTAGTACTCTAGGAACAGAACAACCTTTTCTTTTTCTATGTTATCATAGCCAATGCTAAAGTAATTAATTTGCCGAATCTAAACTTGAACTCTACAGCTACCAGCAGCATTATCTCCTTGTTGATTTGGGCGCAAAATAGTGGATAGGCTGTGTACCTTTTTCGGAAGAGTGTTCTGACCAAGAGAGCTTACGGTTTGGAAGTACGCCTACGTATTTGAAAGCATTACACATTTCCAAAGTATTACCGCCTTCATCTGGTGGACTGAGGCCGTTCTAATATTGCTAGTTTATGTTACACATTTCCCATGGATTTTTGTTGATTTAGATATTGGCAGATTCCAAGTGATCTGTTATATATTGAGTAGGACTTTTTCTCTTTAATCTTTTAGACATCCTTTTACAACAAAAAATAATAATTTTTTTATTAACAATTTAAATAGAAAACTTATTTCATTTGGTTTTATTCTTTACAGGTGATTCAATTATATTAAATTGCCAAGCTGATGGCACACCCACACCCGAAATTCTATGGTACAAAGATGCTAATCCCGTTGATCCATCGCCTACTGTTGGCATCTTTAATGATGGCACCGAATTACGGATCTCTACAATACGGCATGAGGATATTGGAGAATATACATGCATTGCACGCAATGGTGAGGGACAAGTCTCCCATACGGCCCGTGTTATAATAGCGGGCGGCGCTGTAATCATGGTAAAATTTTCTTTAACATGACTAACATCCCCCATTCATTACCAAACCAAAACTTCTATAACAAATCAAATCCCAACCAAAAAGAATAGGAAAAAAAAAACGATAAATTTAATAATAATTCCGTTAAACATTCCCCCCGAACACAGAATTTTATTTGAAAAGTTTTTATTTGTTTTACAGTTTTGTATGCAGCATGCAAAACTAAACAAAACAAAAAAATTTATTTTTTTTTAATGCTCTTTTAGATCCCTTTTTAATTAAATATTTAAATATTTGTGAAAATTATTAAAAACGTAAATGAATGAAAGAAAAAATATGGCAAACAGTTTAATACTCGAATATTTGAAATTTTTGCCAATTAATAACGCTAAAATGGAAAACATTTGAGAATTTTTTTTTTATTTCGTTCAATTTCAAAAGGCATTTAATTGGCAAAGTTTGTTCAAAACTGAAAAAAAAAATATTTTCAATAAAATGCAAATAAAAATTGAAAGATATTCTTTAAATACTGATTAAATTAAATCCAACCCCCTCT
>QOCX01000027.1:644656-660950 GCA_005959815.1 Sarcophaga bullata | reverse complement strand
TAGTTTTGGTTGTCCGCCCTCTATTAAACAAACAAATTTATTATCGATAATAAAAAAAAAAACGAAAAAAATACGAAAAAATATATCCAAGTTTAGTTTACATTTCTTTTCGATAATTTTCATTTCGATTTCTATTTGGTTTTATTTCCAAAATATTATTTTCATTTCCAATATAAAGTTTTATTTGATTTTTTTTCTTTTTTTTTTATTCTGTTACCACAGTAATAATTTTCCAAAAGAAAAAAAAATTTTTTGTATGCCAAATAATTCCACAATTAGTAAGAGCAACCATTTTAAAATTTATTTGAAAAAAAGAAAAACGCTTCTAACAATCGACATCGATAAATAAAAACATAATCTAAGTAATCTTAATTACAACTCTTAAGTATTATAATCATACACGTGAGTTCCATTTGTATGAATATCATGCTTTGCAGCATATCTTAACAGAATTTTGATTATGATTGATAAAGCATTCTGTGAATTATTTAAATGAACAGAAAAATTCTGAAATTAAAAAGATTTATTCGATATTTTATTCACAACAGATTCTTTACAATAATATAGCACGTTTGTAGATTGCAACTTGAAAATGTGCTATCAATACCTATGAAGTTTCCCAATCCCCATATTGATTCCTCGCCAAAAAAATTATTTTTACTTTGAAAGCTAGAACGATTCAGAACAATTTCGAGTGCACTGTTTTCAAGTGCCTTCTCGAAATCACCGTAGTCTAGTAAGTGGTATGTTAGCTTATTAGACACACACATTAATCACAATGAAATTTGAAAAAAAATAGTTCTTCGTTGACTTCCGCTCAACAGCCTTCTGCCAAAAGCTCTCAAAGCTTCTCAAAAAATCTGTCGTTCGGAATCGACCTTAAACTGTACTCATAATAAAACGAACACACACAACATGAGTGAAATGTGAAGTTAGGTTGGAGTCCTGACTAAAATTTATAAACAACATTTAATGTAAGTAAATAACACAATGTCAAGCGTCACATACTTCGATCAATAATTGCTTTCTATGAAGCTTTTCAACATATTCTTTGGTAGACTCTAACAGCCATCTTGTTGAAACTGCATTCGTTAAATTGTTTGTCATTTTTTTCATCATCATTGATGGATATGGTATTCAACAAAGCGAGCGACAGTCGTAATTGCCCGAGATCGAGAGAACTATTTTCATAAAGGTGTATAAATTCAAAGCCACAGGTTAAGTAAACAATCGATTAACATCCGTACCCTGAAGGAATGCAATATCTACGGAAAACATTGCCACTGTCCATTAGAGTGTGTAGAAGAATCCGAGATAGTTAAATTTGGGTAGCTCATAAGAACTCAAACTTGACGAATAATACATCGTGACTTAGGTCTGCATCTGTACAAAATTGTACAAACCTTGGTTAAATTGAAGTAAAGCTTACGTAGACAAAGAATTGAGTTCACTTTAGTGTAGACAGGGTGTATGAACAAAAATAATTGTTCAACTTGGAATGATTCCAGTCCACATGGGATCTAAGAGCATTTGATGTGTATGGAAAAAGTCAGTATTTACAGTGGATTATGGGTTAGTTCTCATTTTTTTGACAACTACGTTGGGCAGACCAGCAGTGTCAACACCAAGCATTATAGATCGATGATTAACAATTTGTTTAGGCCTGAATGAGATGATATGGATAGCAACGTCATGTGATTTTAATAGGCCGTCACTGCCACACTGTTCATGTTCTATTGGATATACAGCACGAGCGGGGTGAGGCCAAGATTAGTGCATGTGAACAGTAATGTGAATTGGCCACAGAGATCGTGTGATTTGACCTTGTGAGACTATTGCGTGTGGGGTTTTCTTAATTGGCATACTTATGCGAACAACAGCGGTCTTCAAACAACACATAACCCATAACATCTTAAATTCAGTTTGATTCATACGTCGGAGTCAAAGAGAATTGGATATTTCAAACACGCTCCATCCTAAGCAGCCGTGGCAGACTTTGAACATCTTTCAAACAAAGAGAATATATTTACTTTGTTACTTACATTTAAAGATATGAAACGCTTCATAAAAGACCCTAAACATGCGTATGTATTTCCTTTTCTATGTATTTTATAACAAATTTGTTCTTGTTTTTTAATGCATTATTTAAGTTATTGCCGTTTATTATTCTTTAACGTAATTATCCCTTTGGCAGTGTAAGAACATTACCAGAAAAAAAGGCGTTAATGATATAAAAAATATGTTTTTATGTGTGTGTGTGTGTGTGTCTGTATATAATAGATGAGCATATTAAAAGATGGTTGCTTTTGCTCAAAGCTGTAATCATAATTATAAGCATAATAGCTTAACTTAACTAAATATTTATGTATGTACTAATGAATATGATGTGAGGTTCTTAGAATTTTAAAATTTTCAAATTTTTTTTTTTTTTTTTTTTTTTTTTTTTTTTTTTTTTTTTATATGAATTCCTAACAACGTTTGTATATCGACACTGTGAATCATCGTAATGTACTCCTATTCTTGTATCATGATAATTTAAAATGAAATGTTTACATTCGCTAATTAAGCCTCATAGGAATTTCGTACAGTTAGGCAAACGTCAGAGGCAAACATTTTTAAATTTTTTTTAAAAATAAGTCAGAAAATGTATGAAGTTTAAATCCAACATAGAATTAAAACAAAACAAAATAGATTTCATAAGTATTTTCCATATGGTTTTTCTACATTTAGGAATGCTCTTGGGTGATGTGGATATCGGTACCAATGGCAAGCAATGCATTTGCAGCAGTATAGAGCTCTTGGCTAATATTTTAGGTTATATTTTCTTTTAGGTGTATTGTCTTGGTGAGCAAACGATGGCTCATTGCATTATCCTACAATTGCAATGAGCCATCCTAGAACATTTATTCATATTTGAAGATATTTTTCCGAAAATATCCTAAGGAAATTCATAATTGTCCTCCTGGTCTAGATTATAAAATATTTTATTTCAATTTATTTTGCCAATTTTGAAATAAACAAAACTGTATGCCTATACAATATACCATTAGAATTTATAACAATATAAACAATTCGAAAATGGCAGAGCAGTCAAATGAAAAGGAAGAAATAAATTTTATTTTATAAAACGTAACGTAAAACTTTACATTAATCTATTATAACACAATAGAAATTACATACCACACACACACACACACATTAAAAGACCTTGTGGAAATAAACTTCGTATAACATACTATAACGTTTTCGTTTAGGCTTTCTTTATTTCCTTTTTTCTTTCTTTTAACAGTAAAAAATACAAAAGCGTCACAAAAACAAAAAAAAAATAATTTAAAATTGAAAAAACAATAACAATACGGCTCTTGGTACCACCATTCTCTGGCTTACAGAAAATCCATTGCCTGTATGAATAGAGAGCAGCAATTAAAATTTACAAACAATTTTAAGACTACATTTGTAGTAGAGAATCAGAAATTTTATAACCCAAATTGGTTCCCTAACTCAATTTAAAGCAAACATACTCATTTGAACTATTGAAAGACCTTCGAATAATACATGTTAAATCTTTCAATCCAATTTAACTTACAAAGCCTTTTTAGGGTTTTTAAGGATTTTTGGTAGTCATTTCATTAATTCCCTTTCCGCATAACTTTTTAACACATTCGGTAATAAAAAATTTTAAAAAATATTCGTGATTTATTTTGGCAATGGTTGTTTCCATTTCCTCTCTCTCAGTTGACTAGACCCTCTTAGAAAGATTTTGTATTTATTTACGCCCTACACATATTGTCCTTATATACCAAAACTGTTTGGAGGCCTCTATAATATTCAAATTATTCTCTTCTTACGCTCCAAACCTCAATGTTAAAACGATGTAGAGATAGTACACAACCCTTGACGAATCGGCTACTAAAAGTCTTTCATGTTTACACTTAACAAGTGGGACAGGCCTTGGGCACTTCTTCATACATTGATGAAGTTCAACTATTGGAATCCTGTCTACTCTGTTATCTGAAGTCGTCTTAGCTGCCATATAGACAGTTCAACCTCAGCGCACAACACATCGAACAAAACCTGTGTACTTTGGCCTCTGAAGTCATCGCAGTCTGGCTTATTAGCCTGTGGTTCAACCTCTTCCTCCGATATATCGAACAAAACCCGTATACTCTGGTCTCTGAGGTCGCCTTAGTCTGGCTTATTAAACGATCGCCTGTGGTTCAACCTCTTCCTCCGACATATCGAACAAAACCTGTGTACTCTGGTCTCTGAAGTCGTCGCAGTCTGGCTTATTAGAAGAGTGCCCGTAGTTCAACCTCTGAGCACTATACATCGAACAAAACCTGTGTACCCTGCCCTCTGAAGTTGGCTTAGTCTGGCTTATTAAACGAGCGCCTATGGTTCAACCTTTGACGTCCGACATATCGAACAAGACCTGTGTACCCTGGCCTCTGAAGTTGCCTTAGTCCGGCTTATTAGACAAGCGCCTGTGGTTCAACCTCTTCCTCCGACATTCCGAACAAAACAATGTACAGAAAATATCTCCTTTGGAGACTTTCTCTCAGCAGTCTGTTGGCAAAAACTGTGAGAGTACAAAAATCCATGTCGTTCGGAGTTAATATCAAACTGTAGCCCACCGCATAAAATTAACACATACAACATGAATGGTGTGTGAAACTAGGTCGTAATCTTAACTAAAAGGTTGCAAAGATCAAATAAGTCAATAGGTACTATGAAGTCAAATGGTCCTAATGAAAGTGTTTATCAAGTGCATGTGCTTTCTCAGAATCAACAGAAGAAAATGGACGAATGCCATTCAACATAATATTTTGACTACAACATGTAAGCATGGTCAGCTTGGTTTGTCTTCTGTATATGGGTGAAAAATACTGTGTGCTTTAGCCCCATTTAAAGTGTATTACTTTCTGATACGTTTACCTCCTTTAAATAGTACAACTAGAAAGCCATGTAGTCTCTGCTAGGCTGTTTCATAAAGGATAGACATTAGCAAAGGACATCCGAAGAAGATCAGGTAGCACTATCTCCTGAAAATAGTGGTTTTCAGTAGGCAGAAGAAAAGATCAATATACATGCCTATGTCCACACGGGGAGCACATTGTTTCTAGCCAACCATGGTTGGATTTGTAATTATCTCAGGATCTTATAGTAAAGCTTGATTAATGATGGAGAAATGTGTTGCGAATACTTTTTTGTTGCTCAAAGGAAACGGAACTGAATAACATTTCTGTGTTCACTCTACCTAGAGTTCAAAAGGGAATCATCTGGATTCCATTAAAGTCTATTTACTGCCAGGATTCCTTACATTGTAGAATGTTGCTTAACAATGCTTACGTATTACGATTATACGTCATAGCTTCTAGAGATCTATTCCCTTGATTCTATAGAGCTTCTTATAACCAAGCTTCTTCTTATTGTACAATACAACAATCCATAACATGAATTAAAAGCAATAGAAATACAAACTGAACTAAGTACCCTCGTATAGCATAATGTGTTATGTAGCCCCCCCCCCTTTTTTAATGTATAAATAACTCTAAAGTTAAAAGTCAAAAACTAAAACAATACTTTCTTTATTTTTTTCCAATTTTTAATAAACAAAGAAAGAAAACAAAAAATAGGGAAACTAATAATAAAATAAACCAACATGAGAGAGAGAGAATTTAAATATTCTTCTGTGGTAAATAAGGCTTTTTTTGTTCTTGTGGTAGTTAGTGGCTGTTGTTATTTAATCTGTAAATGTTTTAGCCTATGTATGTATTACTACCACATACACAACTTCGTATATATATGTACTTAAATACATAAGCAAATTGCTTCTATGCTTCACTTTGTATTTGAACGTGAGTTTCTGTGTGTGTGTGTGTTTGTGTGTGTATTATGGTACTAATACTAATTCAATGTACAAACAAAATAATTTAAGCGCAAAATATGCACGAAACGGAAGTTAAATGAATTTTGATGGCAACATGTTAAGCTGGAAAATTCTATCAACAATATAATGTTATTCTATGTATGTATTGTATGGTATATACACCAATGCAAAACATAGTGTTTTACTCGCATATATATGTATGAGTGTAAGTATGTGTGCATGTACAATGGCAAATATTTACGAACAAACCCTTGGAGGGTAATATTTCATCAGCGAACACAATGAAATTGAAACAACAGCAACAAAATCTAAATTTATTTAAAACTCAAGCATACAAAAGAGTTAAAACAGCCGAGGCGTAGCGGCAAGGGTAAAACAGTATACGAACAGCTAGTAAAACGTAAAATAGCAACGCAATAACAATTAAATTGAAAACAAAAAGAAAGAAAAAAACGTGGAAATTATAAACGAACAGTTTGACAGGCTGGTTTTTTTTGTTCATTTATTTGCTTCAGTTCGTCTTTTCTCTTTTTTTTTCTGCCATTATTGAATTTGGATTTAGGCATTGAGAGCATTATAGCCTGGTATCAGCCAAATTATTTGCTAGAACTACAACAACAACAATACTAACTAATAGCGTATGAAAATAAAATTTACCAACTGTTTAACGGAAACGGAAGTACGCACATACACATTTGCATGACGAGCAGAACTGACAAAATATTTGAATAAACAAATTTCAATTGTGTTTTCTTTCTTGTTTCCTTTGGCTCTGGCAAAACAAGGAAAATATTTTATTTTAAAAGTTTTGAATTCGATAAACTTAAATGATGGAGACCAGAAAATTGTCAGAATATTTTTAAGAACAACAGGATATTCCAGGTTTAATATTTCTGACAAGCTGACATGTAGTGTTTAACAGTTATAGTATTTCCACACCTAAGAAGAGAAAATCCAATTGATTTAAAAAAGCTAATTATGTAGCCTAGGATTACAGTTAAATCTGAACAATTTTTTAACTCGCATTTCATCATAATATTTCCGGATATGCTATGATATTCGATACAAAGTAGTTCCAGCTTCTACTAAAATCACCGAAAGGAATTCTAGTTTATTATTAGGAAAGTAAAATATCGTTACCATGTACTACTTAATAAAATTTTTTGGGTTTCCCCACTCATAGATAAATTTAACGCACGCAACCTTACTGATGTGAGAAGCCAGGCCCAGCCTGACTAAATGCTTAAGCTGACATGTTAGCTTGAACGTGATTGAGATAAAGCTTTGTAGGAAAGTTAGGTACCTTAGTGTATACCATACAGTTGAGGATGATGCATATAAGATACATATGTCTTCGCCTGGTGGTACATAAACATACGTGCGTGACTGGTGATTAAAACCCTTCAGTCAGGATTGCGACCTACCTCCTCATGCCACTCGTGCTGTGTGTGTTAATTTTAATCAAAAGCAGCGGGACCTACAATTTCAAGTTGACTACGAAATACAGATTTTGAGATCTACGATATCATGGTTTCATCAGTTCTCATAAATGTCTGGTGGGATACATGTTAGAGACATTGATTCAGACAAGCTACTATGCTCTGCTGCTGCTTAAAAATCTGCTTTTTTAACGTATCATGTGAGTTATATACACCTTAGAGTATATAATTTTTGTTGTAGTCCTGGATAAGGCACAATGGCGTGGTCGAAGTGGGTTTGATAACGAACGCTGGCACTGGTACGTTGATCTACTTTAGGAATTGTAGGAAGCTGTTATATAGACTTCCTGATGTATTCGCTGTATTCGCTAGTCTGAGAGCAGATGATTGCCAGGTGGTTGTTATTTATACAGATGGCAAGGCTGACATCAATTAGAGGCTGATTTCAATGAGACAAGAAGACCTTTACAAGGCTCAGGAGCCTTGCCTATTCCAAGACATTCCAATCGTTAGCAATACAACTGCGTTTGATACTAAGAGAGTAGCTTTTAATTCCATCAGAAACTTTCGTCATCGTCAATTCTGTCTAGGAACCCCTTTATACCAACTAATCTCGATTGGAATAAGACAGGCAGTCTTTCATGCGAAAAGGGATGGCATTAGTTCTCCAGCGATTAATAAATAGAAGTTCAGTTTTTTCCATTCATTTATTATTCGAATGTGAAATTTTCAGCCGATTCTCTGCTTAAAATTTATTGAGGAGGACTACATGTATTACGTCTCACTGTAGTTTCTGAAAGAATATCTCGTTTCATATATCTTTCATTGAAAGTATGATGATCAAAACGTCAAATTGAAGATTATTTTCATTGTTTTACCATTTAGTTCGGAAACTATTGCCTTTTAATCAAATATCCTTCATTGAGTATTACCATTTGACTATTATACACAAGAATTTAAATGTTAACAGCGATAAATTGTTTTTATTTTTACCATTCTAGCTCTAAGCAGTTAATTAAAATAAAATTGAAAGAATGTTAATGTCTCAAGAAAAATTTCCATCAGCTAATTTCGCTCTGCAAAAAAAAAAAAATATTAATTCCCACACACACACACACACGCACACTGTTATTATTTACAACATAAACATTAATTTGTAATCAGCATTAAAGTAAATGACTTTAAACCGTACCTTACGAGACTTCCACGTTAAAGACACCAAATGCCGTACACGGCACCAAGAATACAAACGAATTGCCAGTTTACGTGTGCGCACACATGGCCACATCACCGCCAAGTGTTATTCGATTTGATTTTATGGGCATTTCCTGGAAAATACATTGAAGGCGGTCGCTGAATACACCCCTCAGTAGCAGCAGCAGCAGTATAAGCATTCAAAATGAAATCAAATACAAGACAATTTAGTTAAAGGGATATGGATATGGTTGTGTGTGTGTGTGTTATATGCGTATAGTTAGTATTAAACCTAACATAGCATACATACATACATGATTACTATTTAGACGTGAAATTGTGGTACAATTTATGAAGCAATTTAAGTTAATTGCTAAGTAACCCATTTAAATATGCATGTATTTGTATTTGTATGTTTAATAACATACTAGTTGGTACATATACACACCCATACACCCACACACCTACCCACACGGTTCTAAAATGTCTTTAACTCGCTCTCTCTCTCTCTCTTGCTCTCTGTCACACACGCATTAGTTTGTAATCATTACACTTCTACTACGATTGCAATAATTTCGAGAGAGAACATCGCCTAAAACAAGATTATTAATAGTATTAGTTTGCCTTAGTATAAGTAGAAATGTATAAGTGTATATGTATGTGTGTGTGTGTGTGTGTGTATCTTAGTGTATTCATGTTTAATGAACATTAATGTTGAAGAGGATATGAATTTAAGCATTTTGAGTCATGTTTACGATTTTTGAAAATTACACACCCAAAGGCAAAAGAAGCAACATTTCTGGTATTTCAAGGTTCGTTTAAGAAGAGCTTCTACTCCAAAATTCAAAAATATTCTAATTAGGATCACACAGGATACACACACAGAACAGGATACATTTAATGAAATGCTGAAGTTCTTTTATGATTTTTAATTGGATTGATATTTACTCTTTGACTTGTTAAGGCACAACACAAACAAAAGAAATGAAGTTAGAAACTTAAGGAAACGTTGAAGCAAAATTTATTATCGAATGTTGAACTAAGAATCTTACAAAGTGTTGGATGTAAAACTTAGAAATATGGATTTCAAATATTTTGTGCAAAATGTACGAGTATGGAGTTTCTAGAGAGCCTTTATATATTATTACCGTCACGTAACCATAGAACCCAATTTGCTATGAAAATGTAGAATAATTTGCAGAAGCGCTTGCTTTACTTCAATAATCTGTTAAAAAGAACTACAGCTTCAGCAAACTGAACCCAAAGTTCTGCTTTGGTCTGTAGTCGACCAGAAACTGTAGGTCCCCCAATTAATGTATGAAATTAACACACACAACATGTTTGGTATGAAAAACTAGGTTTTAATTCTGACTAAAGTTCAGTAATAATCAATTAAGTAATCAAGATTAACACGACCCATATATGTCAAAAAGTTTAAAAATAATGGATGATAGAGAATCTCAACACCTAAACAGTATTTTCAAAATATTTTCAAGATTCAATATTCATTCAAATGCAGAGAAATTAATTTAAAGCTGCGAAACTAAAAGCAGACTAATCAAAATCATGTCAATCATTAATTGATTGACTGATGATTGATTGACTGATGATTGATTGACGATTGATTGATGATTGATTGATGATTGATTGATGATTGATTGATGATTGATTGATGATTGATTGATGATTGATTGATGTTTGATTGATGATTGATTGGTAATTGATTGATAATTGATTGATAATTGATTGATAATTGATTGATAATTGATTGATAATTGATTGATAATTGAATGATAATTAATTGATAATTGATTGATAATTGATTGATAATTGATTGATAATTGATTGATAAGTGATTGATGATTTATTGATGATTGATTGATGATTTATTGATAATTGATTGACGATTTATTGATGATTGATTGACGATTAATTGATTGATATGTTATAAATTGCTTAATTCAAGCTAGGCGGTCACTGCAGAAAGGTTTATTATCATTCCCTTTTCGTTAATTTAAAGATGTCGCAGTATGGTTTCTGATTCGTTGTCCTATCGGTACCACAACGAATAATGTTCTTGTGGACTTATTCCTATAGTTCGATTATTTTTAAGCACTTTTCTTGTAGACCAGTTCTGTTCGTATTACAGAGAAACTTCTTTCTTCAGGCGTCCGGGACCATCTTCCTTCAGAACCTATTCCTTGCAACATTGATATGTTTAAAGCTGACACCCTCTCGTCCATCATCCATGTTCCTCGATCTAAAACAACACCCCGCGCGATTATGGACCATTCTCTAAGTCTGAATATATAAAAAAAGAAACGTAGAACTGCCTTCACAAGAAATCTTCTGTTTCATTTCGTTTTTATTTATTTGCTTTATTTCATTAGCACTTTCTAAAATGGCAGGGTTGCCATGTACCATTCATATAAACTTTGAAAATGATTTGATTTCTTTTATTGGATGTAGTGATGAAGAGCTTTACTTTTCCAATCCTTCCCACGCTCATAAGAACGAGCTGCATGGTGCTGCTTATACGGTGTTGATGTTTTCAACTTTTTGGGGGATTAGGTGACTTCCTGGAAGCATTATTTGGACTGTAATTGTACTTTCTTAATTCTTAAAATTCGAAACAAGAATTAAAAAGTTTTTTTTCAACTTCTGCTGGATATAAAGAGGGATTGCTAGTGTTTTAAATCAAGCACTTTAAAAATTATTGCACGCCATGTTGGCATAATTGAACACAATGATTTTAAGTGAGGCAAGTGTTGGTAGATAACATCGTTCAAAGGAAAAATGCGAGCTTAGCCATTGTAAAATGTCCTGAATTACTTCGAAAAGTACCACATCGATGTTAGAAAAAGAAAGTAATACGAAAAGTACCAAAAAATTTCATATGAAAACCATCTCGTTAGGGTACTTAACTGTATTTCTGCCATTTACAAGTTATTATCTCTCTCTCCCTCTCACACACTTAAAACCCTTTCTGCGATAAATGATGATAAGCATTATGGACTGCCTTTTAAATGAAATTTAAAATTTATGTCGCCAAGAAAAAAAAAAAAAAAAGAAACACGAACATTATGACAACGCTATTAACAACAAAAGTTTTTTAACAGGATTTAAAAGCCTTTTTAAAAATTAAAAAAAAATTTCTGAAAATAAGAAAGAGTACATTGAAACAATTCTTTTAAGGCTGCAAGAAAGCAAAAAAATTTGTTTTTAAACTTTATCTATCCATTTTTATAAAAATTAAGAGTTTTGTCTGATAAAAAAAAAACAACAAAAAAGTTCGAATTTCTTTTTTTGGCTGTTGTCGTCGTATTACTGTGCACAAGCATTATAAATTAGTTTGTGCAACATATGTTGCCTCAGTTTAAACTTGTCTACAGAGATTAACATTAACAGTATATACATATATATATATATAGATGTGTGTGTGTTGTGTATAAATATAAATACACTTTAACTTACAAAAAAACAACAACAAATTCACGCAATACCCAGGGAAACGCTCTGTCATACAAAAGACACAAAAATGATGCATAATGGCTCAACAATTTATGACAACAACTAGAAAGAAAAGAAAAAAAAAGAAAAAACTGAAGATGAAAACGTTGTTTTCTTACGAAAATAAGACAATAAGGACTCTTTACTTTACTTTTTTTTTTCTTCTTTATTGTTGTACTTAACATTGTTGTCATTATAAAAGTTTATTCATTTGTTTTCTTTCTTCTTTTTTTTCCTTGCTTAAGTTCTTTGCGAAAATTGTTGTTATTTTAATACACTCAAGCAAAAGTTTATGAAATAAAATTTAATAAGAAAAAAAAAGAAAGAAAACATTTTCTTTCTAGCATTGCTGTTAAAAGCCGCACTAGGTGTGACAAAAGTAATGTCATAATTTAAAGTGTAAAGCATTTTCAATAAGGCGAATAGAACGTTCTCCATTCTCACCAACAATATTGTGGGGAGAAGGGAATTAACTTACTTGCCTAGGGATTTGTAACCTTAGCTGTGGCATCTTGAAGAAAAATAAAAAAAAATCTCCTTAAATTATCCAAGAGATAAAGAAAGAGAATGTAAAGTATTTGCGAATATCAGATACGACCGCTTAAACAAAAATTATGCCTAAAGAATATGGCAGAGTAGATTGAAAGATTGGAACTTTACTTTATTTGGTCACTACCAGCCTTTGGTTAGGATTACAACCTAGTTTCATACACCATCCATGTTGTGTGTTTTAATTTTATCCTTGAGTTGCGACACCAATAAATCAAAATCGATTCCAAACGACAGATTTTTGCGGAACTTTTCATGGCTGTTTTATTTATTCTGAGAGTAAATAAAATAAAAATAAATTTCTGCATAGGCTGTTGAGTGGACAACGTCGAAAAAATATTTTGTTTTTATATTTTATTTGATGCGAGATGTCTGAACTATAGTTTGAAACCCTAGTCTCATGCCTACTAAGTCAACGCACTACCTATTAAGCTGCTACTATTTCAAAGATGATGGGGCCTATAGGGTGCTGCAAATGAGCTCCACCCAATGTAATCCACGAGCGCTGTGAGAGTATTTGTTTCTTATGTAGCACCACTATTTTTATGGCAATACTACTTCGTCCATAAAGAGAAAAAGAAATACGAATGAAACTCTTGGNACACTCTATTGATGACACTCCATGAGTCCCTCTCCATAAACTCTAGTCTACAACCGCAAATCTATTTCCACTCGGATTGTAGGTCAATAAAAGGTATTTAAATCAATCCCATTTAGTTGTCCCTGTAAGCCAAGTTCGCTACCGGATGAAGTCGAGATTCATTAAAGAGTCCGAATTTTCATTAAGGTTTCCAAATTTTAAAGTTGAGAGTCTTTCTCCAAAGAACCCATAAAACCCTTCCTATGTCGTAAGGAAGAAAACATCTGCTCGAATAGATCAGGCAGGGCATACCTCTTGAGAAAAATTGTTAACTTAAGAATTGCCCTCTACACTACTTGTACTACAAGTGGTACAAATAGTTTTCAGTTCTAAATTTAAAAATAAATTTTCTCCGACTCTTTAAATTTGAAATACCTGCCGCATTTTATCTTCCTTTTCTTTTCATTATTTATTTGTGGATATACTTGACAGTACATTATAAAATTAAAGAGCTTTAGTTATGTGGTCTGAAACAATTCATTTAAAAATAAATCCACAAAAACTGGTTTGTTGTCTTCGTTCGAAGAATTTGCCAGTAAAAAAGTACACAAAAATAAATTCAATTTACAAACAAACGTAATATCTTATCACTTTCAATTTAATTTGTAATTTTATTTTCATTTGAAGAAATTAAATTGGTTTCAGTTTCCTGGAATAAAATCAATCTTGTGTGTTCCATTACGAGAATTTATTTTCAATTAATTTCGTTTTACATTAAAAAGACAATTTAATTTTCTAAGTAATAAACCCATGGACGGTTTTTTTTTTCTTTCTTTTTTTATAAATGACTAGAGTATGTTGAATTTTTATTAGGTTTCTTAAGGAGAAAAAACTACTTTAAAATCGTTTAAATTAAAATAAAATGAAAACAACACTGTGTAAGCATAGGCAGATGTGGGAAATGAAATCGAATTTTGAAAGGATTTGTAAGATTTTGTCTAAATTTTAGGTGACTGTAGAAGATAGGCTTTAAAATTATGCTTTTTAACGAATTGTACTGAAAAATATTTTGTCTCCAGATATATAGAAAGAGATAGTGACACTAGTCCAACTGCTTTAGAAGGATCGTTTGCTACAACCTAACGAAAGTTGACAGTTTACCTATACAATAGTAAAGTCCAAGCACTGTAAGGAAGTAAAAGTATCATCAGCACTTGACAATTCGCTTTTTAGACAATTTCGCTTTTAAAACCCTAAAACTGTTTAATACGCTAATCTACGATGTAATGAAAAAAGAAACTTACACTAGTACTTACACTACTACTTACACCACAGATAGACCTGATCTGAAGTCAAAAATTACAGCCAGTGACCCGCTACTATATTACATTCTATGGGGACCACATGCGTGTTGCCGGAAATTCCAGGGTTTTATGTGATTAACTGGTTTAAAAGCTTTTAATGCATTCCCCTTCTAGTCAAAGCCAGATGTGAAACAAATTGTTATGGAGCTTAACGTTTCCATGATGATAATTTTTAAAAATTTCTCTCATATTTTTTATGAGCCAGAACCACATTTATTACAAATTCCTACTCACTGTCTTCAGGAAAGCAGACCTTTTTTTGTTTTACTTAATACAAGCTTCACGAGGAAAGCTTTTCCAGTTAAGCAGAATAATTGGGGTGTTGGTGAGAACCTTTCTACTGATTGAGTTCTACTCTTTCTCTAAAGCAAACAATATTTTACCTCCCTATGATAGTCGTTGTTATATGTTCTCTGAGGAGATAGCCGTTGTTGCTGTTATACTCTCTGACCAGAACAGTAGGATGCGACCTGCATAAATGGATTTAGAAGAAGGAGACTGCGGAGTCTAAATAGAAAATTTTCAAATTCATGATTTTCCCGTTGTCCCAGAGATATGACAAATGTTTTCACGACAGTCTTATTTGCCCTGAGAGTATATAACATAAAAATTAAAGGACTACATCAGCTAGTGAGAGAGAGATTTAGAAGAAGGAGACTACGGACTCTAAATAGTAAATTTTGAAATTCATGATTTTCCCGTTGTCCCAGAGACTTGACACATTTTTTCAGGACAGTCTTATTTACCCTGAGGGTAAATAAAATAAAAATTTAAGGATTCCATCAGCTGGTGAGAGAGATTTAGAAAAGGGGATTACGGACTCTAAAATAGTAAATTTTCAAATTCATGATTTTTCCGTTGTCCCACTGACTCGAAGTTGAGTCATGTCGTGTGGAACAACTATGTACTCCATTCTATCTTATTATGGCTATTAAGCTGTAGAAGTTTTTTTTATTAAATACTGAACATTAAGGATAACTTTTGTTTCCTTCATTAAAAGAAAACAATTTGGAACAAGTTTCCTGCTGTTTCTGATGATTCTGTACGATTGTCTGATTATAAATTGTCACAAGAATGGCGCCGTTGCCTAGTAATTAGTGTGATGGTTCAAACCCAACGTCAGACGTCTCCAAAAATCTCAACAGATTGCTGACAAAAACCCTGAGTGGAGATAAAAAATTGCCATGAAAAGTTTTTCAAAAATCTATCATTCGGAGTCAACTCATGAATAAAATTAACACACACAACATAAGTGCTGAAGGAAATTAGGTAGTAATTCTGATGGAAGGGTTGTAATGAACTGTTAATTAAATAAATAAGTTGAAGCTCAAGGATAAGGGAGGTTCATCCTTGTCATGGGCATTATTTTGATGAAATAGTCTTCAAAAAGCAGATATTTGTCTGGGACCCCTAATAAATATTTGATTTACTTTGTAACACTGTTTCTTTCAATTTTCAAAATTCAAATTGTAAACAACATTATTAGTCGTATTTAAACTACATTTTGAGAAACGTTTTGATATCTGATCTAATACCTGTTGCCTAAATTGGTTTCTACATTTTATGCAATTCTCTTGCTCTGTACTGCAGTAATTTAACGTAGATTTCAAATAGTAAAGATCATGGTATTTGTTACACATAGTTTTATGTGAATAATTATAAATTCTATTATAATTAAAGCTTTTGGAATAAGTCTATAAACCAGACGTGTGCACAAGACGCTTAAAAGTGTACAGTATTGCATTTTTCTCATGAGCGAATATTGATT
>QOCX01000027.1:601817-644642 GCA_005959815.1 Sarcophaga bullata | reverse complement strand
AAATAAGAGTGAAGCAAAGATAGTGTACAAAAAAACTAGTGCACACAAAAACCATTCTACAACAGTTTAAAAGACAGTTGTGTGAAGTGTACAACAAAAATATTGTCATCTTCATAGTGTCACAGCGTGCATTTCTTCTTTCAGTAAATTGGAAAGAAAAAATAACAAGAAAGTGCGAAATATTTTGCTCTCGGGAGCCGAACATCTTTTGAGTGTCATCGCAGTCTGATCGACAACTAAAGCATAAGCAATGTGTTCTGAATTCTCTCTGCACAAATCGCTGCTATTAAAATGGTAATCCCTTGTATAGATACACTAATTGTACGGCATATTTTTCAACGTAAGCACTACTTGGAATTCGTTTGAAATACTGAAAATTTTATTTCAGTAGTGAAATATGGCTCCTACAACACAAGCATAATTTCCTACTTCACGATCAATAAGTGCAGTTGTACACTTTGAAGAAAAGAGAAATACACATTTCAGTGTACTCGTAAAATCAAGAACAACGAAAAGAGAACAATTCAGTATTGATATTTAATGAAGGGTAAGCTAACAAAATGTTTTGTGCACACGTCTACTACAAACCTTAAACTTTTCAATTGCAAAGAATATTTAAAATATGATTTAAGAATACTTTTTCAATTCATTTTAATTACTTGCGAATCGATTCAATAATATCAGTTTCATTTCATCTAATTTTTAAATAAAAAAACAAAAAAACAAATAATTTTTAATACTAAAAATTCTATTTTTTTCTTAACAATAACAAATTTTTGTTGTTCTATTTCTTTTATTTTCTTTGTTTCTGTATTTGTCTTAAAATCGAAACGCAAACAATTAATTAAACTTGAAAATGAAAATGAAAATGAAAATGAAAACGAAAATGAAAACGAAAATGAAAATGAAACAATCAACTGAAAAAATTTTATGTTAAAAACTTCAAAACACCTTGACATATAAAATCGAACATAAAAAAATAACAAAAATTTAAATTTAAAAAAAAAAAAAATTTAAAATACTGAACCAAAAAAAACCAATCAACCAAAACAACTACAACTAAATATACAACGTATATACGTACAAAACAATATGGTTAATTTTAATCTAAATAAACTGAAATGAAATAAATTGAAATAAATTGTAATAAAATGAAACGAAATGAAATGAAATTGTATCTATGTATTATACTACTACTACTACTACTACTACTACTTCTACTACTTGGTAAAACCAACTGAACCAAACCAAACCAATCCAAATCAAATTCAATCCAACTAAACTAATACAACAACCAACTGACTACAAATATACCACCTTTACTGCTACTACCTACTACCTACCTACTACCTACCACTGCTACAACAACAATAATTACCACAACAACAATATATTATTATATACCATAAAACCATAAACATGTATGTATGTGTACTCACTTGTATTGTTATCAAAACAATAAACCTTCACCTATATTGTATGTGGGTATCTGAAAAAAAAAACAAAAACAAAAACCTTAAATATCTTTGTATATGTGTGTGTATTTGAAAATTAAAATTACAATCAAACGAAAACCAACAAAATGTTTAAAATGTTGAAAATATTCAAACATAAACATAGCAGCCGGATAACGGAAATGCTAAAAACATACAAACCACCATTATTGCTACAACTACAACTAGAACTACTACTACTACTTCTCCTATTACAACTACAACGGCTTCTACTAAAACCGTTACAAAAACGAAACTCAAAGCCAACACCAATCAACGGCGTAAATTTATGAAAACAAGTGATAAAAAGTATAGAATTGTTATAACTGTAAGTTTGTTTTCTTTCTCTTTCTCTCTCTCTCTCTATTTCTATTTCTCGTTCTGTCTATCTCTCTGTTTGTTTGTTTCCTTTTTACTTTCTTTACGTTACGCAGTTTATTTCTTTTTTTCTTTTTATTAAATTGTTCTTCTTCCTTTTTTTTAAGAAAAGAAACTTAAATACTCTTGAATTATTTATAAAAAAAAAGAAAAAAAAAATTATAAAAAAGAATTTAAAGCTTTAAACAAGTGAATTTTCAATTACAACGTAAAACAAATCAACTTTTTCTCATATATTCCTCACGAATTGGTTTCCAAAAAAATCTTTAAAAATTCTATTTCATTTGGATACGTTCCCTTCCCCTTACTTTTGTTCAGTCTTAATGCCAGACAACAATGTTTTCTTCATTCATATTTCGCCACACATACGATTTGTTTCGTTTCATTGTTTCGTTTTTCAATAAACAAATACAACATTTTCATGGCATTAAATTCTTTAATCAAATTGTTAAAAAAAAAAAGAAAAAACGCATACATTTTTCCACTTTTTAAAGAGAGAGCATGCTAACATTGACGTTATTATAGTTGTTGTTGTTGTTGTTGCACATTGCCATTAATGCTGATGCTGTCATATATTACAGGCAAACTACAGAGCCTATAAGGAATTAAATCATTGGATGAAAATTTTTTGAATCATAAATAGCAATACTCACTATGGTTACAGCTTTCATATCCCTCTGTTTAATCCTGGGTAATCACAATTTAATTGGGGTCCGAACAACTACAGAAATAATAAGTTTTAAAAATATTTTTAACATTTTATCATGCATAAAGATTAAAAAAAAAAACTATTGATTTACATTTGAAATCTTCAACTAATATAACAGTTAGTCTTGGCTTACCTTGGACTACGTTAACCTTGGACTACTCTTTACATTTTTCGTCGTACATTAATTTCATTCAAACTTTATGCGCTGTGGAGTTACAAAAGAAAGTTTGAAGAACTAATAAGGAAAGGAACATTTAAGATACTTTAAGATAAGCTTACTCCTATGTTGAATGCACAATAAATGTACATGATGACTTAGGTGTAAGTCTCATGACAATAGGCATGAGAGTTTTGGTTTCTCTGCTCCCCTTCAACCTACAAAATTTTTCATACAGGAAGAAAACTTTTAGCACACATTACTTTAATTTAAATAATTTAAAAATATATGACCTTGTCTCTTAATGCCATTTTGTAATATGATGGGTGAACATCAGTCATTTATTTCCATTTTACCATTGATTGTCGGCATAAATCTAATCATCTCACAGGGCCGTTGTGCTATCACCACGTAAAATTCATAGGAAATCCGTGTCCTATGTCATCTAACGTTCGAGATATTATTCCATAATTCCAAAGGTCTCGCGACATGGCCGTCAATCGCTAGTATTTGTTCTATCTGTGCATTATTTCAATCTGTTTTTCTCACTCCAATCAAATGCCCCACATCTGGGCCGTTTAAAGCATTCTTATTGTGTTACTATACTACCAGGCCAGTTTCATTACCGTACAACAGAGCAAACTTACTTCTCTATGCGTAGTTCCTTCTCTGATTTCTCTATGAGGATTGAAATCATTCAAATGCAACTGTCGTTTGTCTGAGGTTGCTGTTGGGACTCTTTCTGTCTAGGTAGCTGAATCTATATACGTATTCTGCTAATTATATTGCTCAAGCTAACAATGGTCATTCTTACTTTTAAATATCCCTGCTCTGGCTTTAGAAACTTCTCGCAACCAATCTTCTCTCTGGTGAAAAACTAAGATTTCTTCGTTTTCGTAAATATCTTTGTATTTATCACAATGTGTTCTATGGTGACATGGTCACTCTTGAACTCGATAAATAATATATACCGGGAATTACGTTATTCTATGGATTGATTGTTACATTCAAATGAATAGAGTATTGGTCCAAACAATGCTCTTTTTACTTGACAGTAAACCTGTCCAAGTTTTAAACGTTACTGTATCCCTATTCCAATACCTCATGGTTCTTCCACTCAGACAACTTCAGTGATGTTAATTTATTCTAAACTCTATTGTTTCATCATAAAAACCGCATTCTTATTGAAAATCCTTTGTAGTTTTTACATTCTGCGGTTTCATAAATTTTAAAGTGCAAGTATAGGCTTTTGACAAATTTGAGTCATAACATATGAACACTTTACCTAGTTTACTGCAGCAAAGCTTCTTTGTGGTTCATTTTTCAGTGTAGAGAACTCGCTATCATCTAGTACATTTGCTACATTCAAACAATAACAACAAAATGCCAATGTCTTGTACATCGTATATCTAAAGTCTTCCTTAAAGGATGACACAACTCGTAATATTCCTTCCTCTGGTTGTATTTATTATCTTCAGAGTTTAAAAGAACTGCATTTAACGTTAAAGTTTGAATTAAGAATTAATATCTGTTTGATGCAACTTTCATTAGGTTGTCAATACAATCTACTTGCTGTAAATGAATCAAACCCTAAACATCAAACCCATCAAAAGTAGTACATCTTACTGCATTCTATTAAAGCTCTTCCAAAACAAAGATGTTAAACCAACTCGACAATAAGCACATGCACACAAATATACCTTCAATACATACGAGTATGTACAATCATCATTTCATATCTTTAATGCTGCCATCACATCGCACTGTTCTTAGTGTTGCTATTGTTGTTATTGCTGATACAGTTACTGTTTACTGTTTACTGTTGCTGTTGGTGTTGCTATTGTTAAATAAATTTCTTTTATTTCTTGTATTGTTGTTGTTATTGTTTAAAATTGTTTTTCGTATTATTTTTGGCCAACTGAATGAGTAGTTGGATGACTGGTTGACTGGTATTTCATTACTTTGAAACAATATTTTTTGCTGCTGTTGTTATTGTTGCTTTCATTTCATTTCATTTTTTCTGTTTTTTTCGTTTTTAATTCACACCACAACACTGAAACGATCTGCAACAAAATTTCACGCCAACAAAACGCCGCAATAGCCAACAAAACACCAAAATAACCACAAATAACATACATATGTACGTGCATATGTATGTATGTATACTTATGTACATAAATTCATTTACAAATACACATTAATATACGAGTGTATATGGTTCGTGTAAGTATGCATGTGTGTGTATGTGTGTTAAAAAGTTCACAGAAACTAATATTCATTGAATTGCACCCACAAATAAATTCGAAAGCAAGAAATTTTTTAAAAATTCTTAAAATTTAGAATTTAAGCAAAGTTTTTTTAAGTTTTTTTTGGTAAACTCATGAAAAGTTATTCAAGATTTAAATGGGAAAAGGTTTTCAGCGAAAAAGTTTTTTAAATTGAACTGAAAATAGTGGCAAATTTATTACAAATATCGAGAGGTTTTAGGTCAGCAACAAATAATATTTGCGTTCATAATGGAATAAAGTTAGGTTAGGTTATGTTAAGCCAACATTCAGGCTTAATGGGATACCATAATCAATTCTGTCACGGGTGTCAACTAATCTCATCTAGAGTCCAAAATCAATCGTGCTTTTGCAGCAATCTTCATATGCGAGAGATCGGTCAACAATATCACATCGGAAGAGGACAAAGACAACCCCGTCTTTATAACAAAGACAGGGTATACATGAGATAAAAGGCAGTCTCTACCGCCTCCGCAGACTCACAGACTCACATTTTGTCCCATTGCTATACCACAATTAATTCTATCCGCATGTCCATCATTCCCTAAAGTGAACCATCTCGAGTCTAAAAACTAATCTTGCTATTACGAGAGCTCGATCAAAGATGTCCGCAAATAAAAGGTCAAAAACTTCCGTCCCTTTATGACACTGAAGCAAAAGGTAAAATCCCGTCTATTACTTCCCTTCCCATTCACAGCTCCTGCAGAAATCATAAGTCAGTATGACGAGTCTTTCAGCATGTTTATCAGAAGGACAGATGCCTGTAAGAGTCTTTATTGTGCAATGTACGGCCATGTGTTTTAAGCACAGAAGTGTGTCGGCCCTGTTTTTGTTCATACGGGTCCAGCAGAGTCTAGCACTATTGCATGTCACTTCCTGCTGCCAATGAAATTGAGTTTCGTTGTAAAACTAGTGAATAGCATTCAAATTAACTAAAGCAAGCGGAATATCTATGCTGGTCAGCTCATCAGCAATGCAATTTCCAACGATAAACCTATGTCTCGCAACCCAAGTAGGAATTACCTTTGAATTGAATGCCACTCGTCTACAAAGCATACAATGAGAACAGTTCCTGACCATTACAGTCACCACAAAAATCGAAAATACGTCTAAGAAAGATGTGTGTTTGTTATAGTCTATCCATTGTTGTCAACCCTGTCTGTTCAGTTTTGGGTGCAGGCAAAAGCTATCAGGATACCATACTTAGAGAAGAAATCACAAGGCACTCAAGCAAGGTAAACATACCAAAGCCTTAACGTATAAGAGACCTTGAAGTTTCAGTTGAACTTTCAAGTTGAACTTGTCGTTCGGAGCTAGTTCAATAGGAATCTAATAATTTAAAAATTTACTCATAAATCTTCCTACAATTAATCCAAAAACACTACGTTGTCGAATAAAGGAGGGTCTTTTAATAGTAACCGGCGTCTGTTATGATTCTAAATCCATTTCATAAAAGCAACTTAAAATTTAATGCTTTAAAGTCACCTCATATTTACATTAAAGTGGTGAACTCTCCTTTATCTAAGTATTAAAAAAAACACACCTGAATTCCTTATATACCTGCCATACAGATTTAAAACAATAAAATATTTTTATTCTTTTGTTTTTCTATTTTTTTCTTGTTTCATCTCTCTCTCTCTTCACATTTTATTTCCATTGAAAATTACATTTACATTTTAAATTCATTTCCGGCATTTTATGCATCTTTCTCTTCCTGTACAAGAAATATGTTAAAAATTCCTTTTTTTTTTGATGCTTCAATAAAATGCCAAAATATATACGAGTACATACACCATCACCACCACCATCACTACTATAGTCTTATGTGTACATACTTAACGTTCTTGTGCATGTGTTTAAATTTTTTTTTCTTTTTTTATAGTCTTTGCATTTAGTCAAGAAAATTTAAAAAAAAAAACAAGAAAAAAATAGTTGAAGTTTTTATGATTTTTTCTTTACGCCTGTACAAATACTAATGCCGCCTGAGTTAAATTGCAAGGTTTTTTTTTGCAAAAAAGAATTTGATTTAGAAACGAAGTTCGTTTTCAACTTTTGATGAAATTATTGTTTGAACAAGGAAAAGCATTTTAAATTATTTTCAAAACTAATTGTGCTTTGTGAAGTGGAAATGCTATTAATGGTCAAATGAAAGAAGAAAATTTAAACTCTATAACACTCCAACACTTTTAAAAACATAAACAGAAATTATTTGTTATCCTTTAGAAAAGGTAAAGTAAAGTTATACTGCATATACGGTCTTTATCTTATTTTTGGTAATTCTTTGTTGCTCTATGAATGACTACAAATGCAGAGTCACTTAGCGTATGAGTAATATTAATTCGATACGTTATAACACTTATACGCCACCCGTTCTATGTGATATCAATTAGAAAAGATGATAAGTAGGTAGTACCAACAAAACAAAATTCCAACACTTTTAAAAACATAAGCAGAAATTATTTGTTATCCTTTAGAAAAGATAAAGTAAAGTTATACTGCCAGTATGGTCGGTTTTTACCTTATTTTTGGTTATTCTTTGTTTCTCGACGAACTGCTATAAATTCAGTATGACGTAGCGTATGAGGAGTATTAGTTTGATGCATTGGTTGGTTAGTATAACACTCATACGTCACGTGTGTTATTGATAGAAATTATAAAAGCTAATGTATAGGCTGTAGTCTACTAAGCTGTTGACAATTCTACATTTCACTGTTATTAGCTTCAAGCTTTAAGCACAAAAAAAATATACGAGAACAATATTAGGCATTAAATGTGTAATAAAGTCGTCTTAGTGTAGTAGGTAATATTACACGTAAGAACGAAATATAAGAATACTTCAGCAACTTCCTCTCAGCAGATCTCTGACGATAATTTTAAGAATGTATAAAATTAACACACATAACATAAGTGTTGTAAGAAGCTAGGGCATTGCAATGATCAATTATGTATGCATGTATGTATGAAGTAATTCCTTAAAACTTTCTTAATAAAACATTTGTATTGAAAATTCCAACCAGGATTTTCTGGCACCCAATGGAATCCTTAATGTTTATACTGTTAGCTCCCAGATGCACGACAGAGTGTTGTCTTTATTGAAATTGATGATAAAGTTTCTTATGGATTGTTTGAGGCCACAGATTGCCAGACGGAAATCATGGCTATTTTGATCGGTTGTTGGGTCGGAGATTTTTTCCAAATGGAGAATGTCAAGGATTTATAAGGAAATTTCACATCAATTAAGGATAACCATTATGATTGGAAACTACATTATCGAAGAACTGTTTAATGCCGCTATGGATCTCGCATTCTCCGTCATGTCAGAGGGCATAAATATTCTGATTGCCTCTGTTAAACTTCGTATTTATTTAAAAGAACAGAAAAGCAATCTTGTTGGCAGGGAAGATACCTGCAATATTGTTAGACAGTGGTGAACACGTATGATTAAAAAGAGATCCGATTAACTTCAATATCTCAATTAAATTTAATATTCTCAACTCGTTTAAAGAAGACAAGCTTAATCTTTATTGGCGTATGAATATGAAAACAACCAATTCACTTGAATCCTTAAGTACTGTCGCACATTAGTGATTCTTACAAGCCAAAAATCTTAGCACTTCGTCAAATGACTTCTGCAAGAGCTAAGCTTTTGCCATGATAAGACAGGGGTTTTCGATCTCTCGCTTTCTTATATCTTTGATCGAGCTCTTTAAAACAAAGACTGCTGGAAGAGTAAGATTTATTTTGAATTCAAGTTGGTTTCGTCTAGAGAATGTTTGAACCTTAGGTTGAATGTTATTTCTGGTACTCGAATGGCTATAAATGCTGGTCTAAGTTGAAACTCTTCGTTATAGAAGGGTTCATCACCTTACTTTACATAACCTAAGCTAAAGACAAACAAATTAATTGCAAAATTACCACAATTTTTAATCAGAAAAAAACTTTGAGAAATAATTGAATTCCCGTTAAGGTTTCTCAAAAATCAATTGAATGGAGTTCACCTTAATATGTAAATCCTGCTACTTGTCTATAAAACTAGCACATACTACAATTATGTACATATGTATCTATATTTAAGCGCTTTCAAGTTAAGAATTTTAAATTTCCGCTTCAGCCATTCGCAAAGAAATCACTGTTCATCGGTAGCAATGAAATCGTGTGATGCTTGATTTAATTTTTTTTTTTTAGATTTTAGCAATTGAACAAAGTCGTAAGAACTTGAGTTTTTCTCAAAAAGTTTTTTTTTTATGAACTGAACAAAACATCATGTTGTATTTTAAAATAATTGCAAAAGACTCACTTTGTATGCCCCATTTCTATTCATAACTATATTAGAATACTATGGTCATTCAGCCAATTTGATTTGTAAATTGATTGTCACTGTCGTAACAAGTTATTCAAATCAAAATTAAATTATTTTTATCTTTTAATTGAAATAAAATATTTCTGTGATACATTTCAAATGGACAGATAGAGAGATAAATTCATCATCATTAGTTACATACAATACGCTTCATTGATAGCCTAAACGGCATGCGGCATGGCAAACAATTTAAACTTTTCACTCTTTTTCTATATTTAATTGAATAAAATAAATTTGAATTGTCTTTAGCTTTTTTAAGTTTAAAGTATCTTTACCACTCATCAAATATGATGATTTTTTTTTATAAAAAAAAGCAAAAAAAAAAGAAAAAAATAATAAAATGTAGAAGAAAGGGGGGGGCTGTTAAGGGGGCAGATATTATCACAATTTATTGTAAATCATTTTTTTATTTTTAAATACATCAAACATTGCATACATATCTCGTACATATTTCAGAGATAGTATCATAGAGAGAGAGAGAGAGTGTGTGTGAGAGAGAGAGTTGTATTTATGACAACATTTGCATTCCATATTAAAAAAAATATTCTATTTGAACATATAAAATATGATTTTGTTGTTCACATTTCCTTTTGTTTTTCTCTTTTGATTTGTTTCATTTTAAAAGAAATAAAAAAAAACTAGGAGTTATAAATGACATTTTTCATATAAATTTGGTTCACTACTCCATGTTTGTTCTTTTTTTTCTATTTTCAACATGTTTTATTGCTTATATGCTTGAATTTATCATGTATATTTATGTGTATGTGCATGAATGTATCTGAAAAAACCCCATAAACACCTACAGTTGTATATGTACCATACATGAAAATGGTATTTTGTTTTTTAGAGAAAAATATATTTTCTTATTGAACATTATCAATATTAGATAGGAAAAGAAAAATGAAAGCAACAGCAAAAGCAATAGCAACACAAACTATATAATTTAACCAATACATTTACAAATTATTCAACATCAAATACTCAGCTGAGAGAGAGAGAGAAATATCATCAAAAAAAATTATTTGATTTAAAAGAAAAAATGACAGCAGTTTCTTGCTACCAAAAAGTGTAAATAAAAGTAAAAATAATTCTTAATAACGGAGTGGTAATCATTTCTATTTCCTCATGCTACTGTAACTACACTCATCACTATGTGTTACAAGATCTTTGCAAGCTTAATATCAGTTTGAACCAATCAATACCCGAATAGACAAATTTTTTGTCTTTGAAACATCAAAAAAGGAGTTAATTTAGAAACGAAGTTTTCTTTCAATATTATTATTATTCAAAATTATTCTCTGAACAAGGTAAAGCTTTTTAAATTATTTTCAAAACTAATTGTGCTTTGTGAAGTGGAAATGCTATTAATGGTCAAATGAAAGAAGAAAATTTAAACTCTATAGTGATGAAATATTAACAACAAAACAAAATTCCAACACTTTTAAAAATATAAACAGAAATTATTTGTTATCCTTTAGAAAAGGTAAAGTAAAGTTATACTGCAAGTATGGTCCTTATTTTTCGTAATTCTTTGTTACTCTATGAACGACTACAAATGCAGGGTCACTTAGCGTATGAGTAATATTAATTCGATACGTTATAACACTTAGACGCCACACGTTCCCTATGATATGAATTATAAAAGATAATGAGTAGGTTGTACCAACAAAAAAAATTCCAACACTTTTAAAAACATAAACAGAAATTATTTGTTATCCTTTAGAAAACGTAAAGTAAAGTTATACTGCAAGTATGGTCCGATTCAAATCAGATTTCTTTACCTTATTCTTCGTAATTCTTTGTCGCTCTATGAATGACTATAAATGCATGGTCACTTAGCGTATGAGTAATATTAATTCTAACGTTATCACACTTATACGCCACCCGTTCTATGTCATATCAATTATAAATGATGATGACTAGGTTGCAGTTTAATAAGAAGTGGGAAAATTTACTTTTCATGGTTATTAGCTTTAACCTTTCAGCATGAAGAGTATAACAGGACGATATTAGCCGCTAAATTTATTCTGCATAACTTTGAAACACATTCAGATCATTTATATATTCCTTCAAATTTTCTCAACAGAATATTTGAATTTGAAAATCCAATCCGAAACTTCTGGATTTATAATCTAAAGATTATAAAAACATAACAACATAAGTGGTGTGAGAAACCAGGTCGTAATCCTTTCTGGTTGTAGTCAATAATTATATACGTAATCTAGATGAAGATAGGCGTGAAAGGCACACGACGTCTTTCGATGATACTGTCTACAGTACTAGACTATCTGTTCTAATTGCTGTTAACAAAAATATTATAAAGAAAGTCCTGTAATCTATATATGATACAGACTTACAGCAAATGCATAAACGGATAAACTGTGCAATAAATTGTTTTATAGGTTCCACACAGATACCAGGTTGACTAAACTGTCCAAAGACTACCCATTTGAAAACTCTTTCCTGTCTACAGATACTGCCAGACAGAGAGTAAAATTTGGAAACCATTTCCTGTCTACAAATATGGCCGGCCAATGACAAAGAAAGTGAAGGATTGTCTGATCGTCCAACGCATCTTAAACTGAAAACATGATAACATAAACTGACCCTGATGCCAAAGCCAGTCACCCTCGAGGCATTTTGAGCTTCTGAAGAACTCATATAATCTTCCACAGATGCTATGCCAGCTATCTCTAGCCAAGGAAACACACATCACTGCATCCCTAGTCCAATTCAAACCAAGAACATAAGCATAAAAAGCTATTAACAATTCCAACCATTTAGAACCATATAGCTTTCCAGCCTTCAGCTGTGTCTGCTAAACTGTCCGAAGAATACTTGTTTAAAAAACTTTCCTTTGGAAACTATGAAGTCAAAGATAACTTCTTGCTGTAGTTTAAGACTGAAAATCACATCACGTTTCAATCGTCCACAATTCACATGCGTTTGATCAGCTAAGCTTTAGGCAGAGACAAAAGTTGCGGGCGATTACTTGATCTTTCTCTACATCATTGCAGCCCCTACAAAATTTATAATGTAGGAGACTAACCACGTCGCAGACAATTAATCTCTGTTTTGAAGAAGCAAAACTCTTTGAGAAGCAAAACTCTTGAGAGTGCTTGTCTTAGGTAGTCTATCAATGGCTTTTCTACGTAACAGTGTAGACCACATTGAGGCAGCATTCGCTATGTGACTTACGGTACAATGAATTGCGAAGGTGTGAACTAGGCTTTATTCATATAAAGCAGAGAGGGATTTTTTCTACTTGGTTAATTTTGGAACCCACATTCCCTTTAGGGGAAACCAATACTAATCATATACGGTGATAGCATTATTATCCATGACCTTTTTCAATTTTATTTTTAAGTTTTTAAGTATCTTTTTCATCCCCTCTGTTCGTGTAGAGTATAATTGGAAATTGGACTTAAAAAACCAAGTTTTTTTCCCTTCATATGTGTTATAAAAATACTGATGCTTTGCTGATACATTCTTATGCACGTAAATGTATCTGTGTGTGTGTGGTGTGTCTATTGAATTTTAAATTCACTTATGCATGCATTATTATTGTTGTTGTTGCTATTGCTGTTATTATAGTTGTTGTTGTATGAACAGTCATTTAATATTTGACATTTGAATGACAGCTTGTCGAGTACAGGATTTGCTTTTTGAAAATGTCATGTCATTTAAGTTATACACATATGCATACACATACACATACAAACATATACAAGCCAACCAAACAACTACATAGACGTTTTGTTAATACATTCATGCATGACAACGACAACAACAAATGATTGTTACACACATCAGCAGTACATTATGAGAGCCAAGAGAGAGAGAGAGAAAAAAATGAAATGTTGCCAGCAATAAGTTAAAATTATAATTTGTGCATGTATTGGTTGCAAAACGTATGTATGTATATACATTCATATTATTTTGCAACTATAACAACAACAACAATAGCAACAGCAACGACAATAATTACTACAAGAAAAATAATAACATGCACGATACAAAGCCATACTCACACAAACAAAAATGAAAACATTCTAAACAATTTCTTACAGGCTACAGAAGGGCATATTGTTGTTGCTAATAAATTTCACCTCCCACTGGATGTTAAGGCAATAAATTTGTATGAAAATATGTGTTTATTGCCTACAAGTATGCACTGGCTGTTATAGATGAAATTGCGCTTCAAAACATTACATGCTTATATAAACACAAATACATATAAAAAGCTTCCGTTTACATACTCTCTCTCTCTCTCTCTCTCTCTCTCTGTCTCTCTCTCTCTCTCTCTCTCTGTCTCTCTCTCTCTCTCTCTCTCTGTCTCTCTCTGCGGCCGTTCGTATGCAGAAGAGAGTTTTCGACATGCATGCATTACATTAAATCAACAAAAACACTTGTGTGTGTGTATGTGTATATTTTAGAGTGTCAAACTAATAATGTTGGCACACGTCAATCTAATGAAACTTCTAAACATCAAATACACAGAACACTACCCCCTCTTCTCTCTCTCTCTCTCTCTCTACCCCATACTTAATGCTTTAAATGCATATGCATTTGTATTTGTATTTGCATGCAATACTCTAGTGGATACAATCATATTTATAGCTTAACTAAGTATGAGTAGGTAGGCAAGTAGTTTGATTGATAAGTCACTTGGTAGTGACAGCAAAGGGATGTAAATTTTTGAAATGTAACAAAATTTGATTTTATTTTCTTTGAGAAGCAATTACAAAACAAGGTGTTAATCAATAAGTCCTTGTAGGCGAATAATTTCATTCAATTTTTATCAGGTAATTAGCGAAGCACTAAGCTTAAGAGACAAGGGAGATATGTGGCTTACATTTTAGATGCCATTTGTATAGTGTGTTTAGAGTTTGTGCATGCTGTGGCCTGAAATTTAATATTTTTTGAAACACAATCGTGTTAGGTTTGGAGATTTCATACCAAGTTCAGAGGAGCTAACATGAATTTTGAAATTTGTAGAATAAAAACTCCTTTCTACTGTTTACAAACCTAATTTATCATTGCAACCCTTTAGTTAGGACTACAACCAGAAACCTAGCCATTATTAGTCAGGTTTCCAAATCTAGCATCTGACACCACCCATGTCGTGTGTTTTAATTTTATACACGAGTGGCGCTACCTACCCTACCCGATCCAGTACCACAAATTTTAGAGAAACTTTTCAAGGTAATTTTAAGTTGCCATAGAAATATTTTCCTTGTATTTCGTTTGTTTGAGATCTCTGATAACTGGGGCTTGAAACATGTTCTCGTATCTAACAAGGCAACGAAATACCTACTAGACTACAGCGACTTGGCTTCATTAGATCTCTAATAATTTTGCACGATCTGCTTATGGTTCAGAAATGGAGCTCAATTTTCAAGCTGTGTGATCTCTTTTGAGACTTCTCAACCAGCTTCAGAGGGCGTAAGAACTTGTTAATGTCAGTAGAGTATGCAGAGCTGAATTTATTCATGACAGTATATGCACATACATCATCTGATGGAGATAAAACCTTTCTGTTCTACCACAAACAAAGATCTTTAATGCATACTTTATTTAGAATTTTTAAATTGCATGTTTTTGACAAAAAAAAAATTATTTAAGAAAACAAAAGAAAATTCTCTTCAAAATTAATTGCTTCCAGTGAAGATTACAAAGACAAAAAATATACTCCCTCCCAGATCATTGTCTTAACATATCCCTGGTAATTAATTACAAATTAAATCCAGCATACATATATCCATATTCGTATACGTATTCGTATAAATTAATTAATCATAAGCAAGCGTTTGTATAAGCAATACACCCCCTTTGCATAATATTATGCCACACATTTATATGCTTAAGGTTTCGCTAACAAATCCTTAATGTATTAAGAGACACACAAAACGATTGAAGCTTTTGTTGTCACCTTCTCTCACTCTCTATCTCTCTCACTTTCTCTCTCTCTCTCTCTCTCTCTCTCTCTCTCTCTCTGTCTTTCTCTTTTTCATTTTATTTTCTTTTTTCCGCGTTGCTCTTATATTGCCATTAAATTAAAAACAAATTGTTATTTACAGCACAACGTACATACACGTACACATATTGTGCTCATCAGTATTATTTACTTTGGTCTTTCAATTAAAAACAGTTCAGATCAATATTTTTCCAATGAAATGTTGGATGTGTCTGTGTATGTGTGTGTGTATGTGTGTGGAAACATATTTGATGAGAATTTTTTTCTCCTTTTTTTTCTCATTTAATTAAAAACAAAATAAATGAACGACGGGTGTGTAAAAGTAGAAAAAAAAACCAAGAAGAAATGAAAATAAAATTGATATTAAACAAAATAATAACAACAACAACAACAACAAAATAAACCAAAAATGAAATTCTTATGAAAAAAAAAATAAAATGAAAATGGTAAACGTACCATCCATCACCAACGCAATCACCATAACTAAATTACATTTAGGGATACTTGCTTGATATACGATAAATTCAATATTGATCAGGACCATAAATGATATATACGCGCATATTTATGCGATACGTTACGTATATTAAGTATTTACACGTGAATGTTTATATTTGTGGGCAGGCTTATATATTAACGTGACCACTGAAAATATTTATATGAGAACATTTGATGATGCATTCATAACTTTTAGCATTTTTTTCTCTTCATTTTGCTTATGAGTATGAATATGAGTACGTTACGAGTGTATACAGAGTACGTCAAGTACGTCATTTTTTTTTCAAATGCACAAGTCCTTTGATTGGCCATACATACATAAACAATTTGTCATTACAAGCTTTAGTCATAATTACAACCTAACTTTTCACACCAACTTTGTGTGTGTGTGTGTTCATTTAATATATGAATGGCAGGACCTAATGGACGGATTTTTGAGAAACTTTTCATGTCAATTTTATTTACAATCAGAGAAATATGCTCTCATATTTCGTTTACTTTGGGATGTCTGGATTGGGGTTTGCAATACGGCCTCATGTCTAATAAGCGAACACAGCACTTACTAGTCTATGGTAACCTACTATCATTACTATGCTGTAATCAGAATTACAATTTCATGGCAATTTTATTTTATTTTCAGGGTTTTTGCTAGAAATCTGCTGGGAGGAAGTCGTCGAAAATATTTTTTGATTTTTCATTTTGTTCGACTGAGGTGTGGACTGTGGTATGAACCGTATCTTCATGTCTCATAAACCAGCTCATTACCTACTAGACTACGGCAGCTTTATTCACACATTTACTTCACTTGCCTAATTAGTGCTTAAAACCCTTTAAACAGGTTTACGACTTAGCTTCTCACAGCACCCATATTGTGTGTGTTAATTTTATTGATTAGTAGTGGGATCTACAGTTAAAAAAAAACTCCAAACTACAGATATTTAAGGGAACTTTTTACGTCAAGCTTTCGTTTCCTCTCAGAGTTTTTGCCAGTAGATTGCTGAGAGGAAGTTTCCGAAATGAAATCGTTTTCTTTGATATGTCTTAGCTAAGATTTGAGACACGAACTCGTATTTAACAAGCCAACACACTCCCTACTAGATTACGGTCACTTCATATATTTACTAGAGATCGTTTAAAAAGAAACTTAAACTTGTATAAACATTTGGTCATTAGGCAACTAATACCCCGTTTTCAATATATTTTTCCCAATTTTACCTGAGTTGCTGAATGTGGCACAACAATGCCCATATGTATTGTTGTTTTAAATGAAATCAAGTTGGTATTTGCAAGCCAGTTGATTGTATGTGTAAGGATCACATACAAATACAAAAATACACAACGGCACAGCCAATAACATTTAAAATAAAATGTGTTAAATGAACATTGTTTTTTTTTTTTTAATTACTTTGGGCCCTAAAAGCTTGATAGACGGATGGTAAATATAAACATAAAACATGCATTTGTGTATGTGTAAGATACCTTTAAAGGTATTAACTGGCTAAGCGTATTGTATTGTAAATAAGTCTTATCATTTCGTTTAATTAATACCCCGAAAATAAACAAATAGATCCTAATTAATTATGTGCAAACAATAATTCAATTCAAATACTAACTTTCATCATCATCATCATCATCATCATCATCATCATGGTCATTATCGTTTCATTTTCTCATTACATCATTCGGCATATGCTTTTCAAATACAATAAATCCCTTATTTTGTACCTTTTCTTTCTCTCCCTCTTTGTTCCGTTAACGATTTTTAATTTCTTTTAAGTTTTTATGTCGGTTTTCTTTACTTTCTTGTTGGTATTGGTTTTGTTTTGAAAAAGAAAAAAAAACTCCCCCTTTTTTTCTTAATCCATTTTTAATTAATTTCGTTTTTTTCTTTCTTTTTTATTGTTATTATTACCGTTATTTATTTAATTTACTTTTATTTTTAATTTTTAAAAAAAAAAGTTTCTCTTTGCCCCGAATAAGAAAAAAAAAAAAGAAAAAGAGAAAAACTAATAAGAAAAAAGAGCATAATTTTTAATGAGAAGAATCTCTCTTTTATTTACATTTTGTCGTTTTGGTTTTGTTTGTATTTGTCATTGTAGGTGCCGCCCACCAACACAACTAAACTAGAGGGCGAAAAGGTGATATTTTCATGTGAAGCAAAGGCTATGCCTGGCAATGTCACCGTACGATGGTTTCGTGAGGGGTCACCAGTTAGAGAGGTGGCCTCATTGGAGACACGCATAACAATACGCAAAGATGGCTCGTTAATTATTAATCCAGTTAGCGCCGATGATTCGGGTCAATATTTGTGTGAAGTAACAAACGGTATTGGCGATCCCCAGAGTGCATCCGCTTATTTGAATGTTGAGTGTAAGTACCATACATACATACATACATATGCATACTATATAATGAATGTTAATTTTAATCACAATTTACCCTTGTAATATACAATATAACTAGAATGTGTGTAAAGAAAACATAATTAAAAAACAATTTCAATCTCTTTTTTTTTTCAGATCCTGCCAAAGTGACCTTTACACCAACTGTACAATATCTACCATTCCGTTTAGCCGGTGTTGTCCAGTGTTATATTAAATCAAATCCTCAATTACAATATGTCACCTGGACCAAAGACAAACGTCTATTAGAACCTTATCAAATGAAGGATATTGTCGTAATGGCCAATGGTTCTCTGCTATTTACACGCGTCAATGAAGATCATCAGGGACGCTATACATGTACCCCCTACAATGCATTGGGCACACAGGGATCCTCGGGTTCCATGGAAGTATTGGTACGTAAACCGCCCACATTTACGGTGGAGCCCGAATCGCTGTATCAGCGTAAAGTGGGCGATAGTGTGGAAATGCATTGTGATGCCGTTGAGGCGGAGGGCACACAGAAACCAACTATCAAATGGCAACGACAAGACGGTGGTGCTCTTTCGGATACTCAACGTAATCGTGTTAAAATCTCTGGCGGCAATATAACAATCGAAAATCTACGCGGTGAAGATTTTGGTTACTATCAGTGTGTTGTCTCTAATGAAGTGGCCACTCTAATGTCCCAAACACAGCTTGTCATTGAGGGTACACAACCACATGCCCCATATAATATAACCGGTAAGGCAACGGAATCTTCAATAACATTACAATGGATGCCCGGGTATAGTGGCGGTTCGGAGTATAAACAGGACTATACGATTTGGTATCGTGAGGCGGGAGTGAATGATTGGCAAACAATATCTGTAACACCTTCGGGTAGTACACAAGTAACGATCAATGGCTTAGCATCGGGTACTACCTATGAATTGAAGGTTGTTGGTCGTAATGTGCTCGGTGATGGTATGATGAGTAAAGTAATGACTGTACGAACGTTGGGTAAGTACGAAGTTTTTTTCTTTTTCTCTTCTCTTCTTTCTGTTTTTTATTTTGAAAGTCATCAAATCAAACATACTTCTCTCTATTTCTTACACACTTAACTTTCTATTTAATAAACAATAAATACAAATATTTAATAAAATATTAAAGAAAAACTAATAATAATACTCCCTCGTATATTCTAATTCTATAATGCTAATACAAAATGCACCATTAATTATCATTATTATTATTATTATGCAAGGAGGGGAAGTTAAAGAGGAGTGTTGGTTTAAGTGTTTAATTGTTTCTGTTTCTATTGTTGGAAAAATTATTAACTTATTATGCACCCGAGTATTTGCTATTGGAGCCACTAAAAATCCTCTTTAGCTTCCTGTCACTTTTATCAAATACAGAAACATCTTTTTTTTAAATGAAATTAAATTGGCTTTTGACATTAACGTTAATCAAAATATGTATTTTTGTATCTTCTCTTTTCAATATATTTTCATTCTATACTTGTTTTCTTTCTTCTTTTTTTTCGGTTTTACAATAACAACATATGCGTGTGAAAATATGTCTCTTTTTCATAATTTTTTTTTGTTTTTTTTTTTGTTTTTCGTCTTTATTAAAAACATCAAACTTTGTTCACCATCAAATAAATTTCATACTAAAATCTCACATCGAAAAAAATATCGCCAAAAAATCGTTGAAATAAAATCAAAAAAAAAAAAAAATCAAAATCGTTATCGTTATCGAAAAAAAAACACAAAAAAATTTAAAAAAAAAACTAAAATTGAAATTGAAATTGAAATTTGAATTTTTATTTATCAAATAATAAAATATTCAAATTCAATAGAAGATGTTCCGATACCGCCACGTAATGTCAAGGCTGCAACACAAACGCCAGATCATGTATTTCAACTAATGCCAGATGAAGCTGGTAAGAGCAACTGCTAAAAATTAAAAAAACAAAAATTTTAACAAAAAGCCATGAATTTAACGAAACTAGATTTTAAATATTTTAAAAGCTCTGTTTTCAATCCAAATTGAAAAGAAATTCTTATTTTTTTAATTTAAATTTGGTCACCTTAAAGACAAAAAAAAAACACTTGAGTTTACCCTCCAAAAATATCTGAAAAATTTTAAGAAAAACAACGTACTTTTAAACACACTCTCGGTTTTTCTTCGTACTTTATGGTTTGTTTTCTCTTTTTCTCTCTGTTTTAACTTGATTTTTTTTTTTTTTGTTTATTTCCGTTCTATTTTGTTGCATGTTCCAATAAAAACCCTTCCAAAAAACAAGAAAAACCAGAAAAAAAAATTAAAAAGAAGAACAAGCATGCTTCTTATCTGTATCTGTAGGAATTAATTAACAAAAAAAATGAAAAAAAAAAATGAAAAAAAAAATGAAAAAAAATTGAAAAAAAAAATCTGAAATAGTAAATGATGTTTACCTTCTGTTTCGTAAAGAAAATGAAAATGAAAATGAAAAACAACAACAGCAACAACAACATATAGAGTATAAAAACACAAATATTTGTTAACGTTTTCTGTTTCTGTTTTTTCTGTTTTTTTTTTGTCTTAATTTTTTCTGTTTTTTTGCTGTTGTTGCCTTAAAAACATACGAGTGTTTATATTGTTGCTTTTGTTTACACATCCACATACTTACGTACGTACTCGTATGTATGGGTGACCTACAAAGGCACATTAACGGCCATTTAATATCCTTGGCTCTTTTACTGTTCTCATTTCTCTCTGTCTCCCTCCATGGTTGTTCCATGGTTCTCTTCCACTCCATCATGTGTAGAGTGGTAAATCCTTTTTGTGTTCACACATGACTCTCTGGTTAATGTTGCATTTAAATCTATGCCAATGTATGTACTGACATCATTTCATTCGTTTCAAGTCTAATATTGGGTCATATAAAAAGTATCTATTAATTTGGGCCAATTTTCCATCATTCTGGGAACTTACGTATTCTGTCCCTAAAGCCTGCTATTTACTAAGGCCAATAATAAACAGAATCGATTTGAAATATCCTACGCCCAACTGAAGGATATTCCAGTAAATGCGTTGTAGATCGGAGAAGCAGTATCTGAAATCCAAAGCGGGCCAGGCAAATAAAATATCCTGCACCTTGATTTGTCGTTAAAACTTCGGTTGCTCTTATACACATACAACATGCAGAGTGTGCACTTTGGGAATTTAGGATCGAACCCAACAGTTTCTGTGCAACAAAAAAGTGATATAGGCTTCGGAGTTTTTAGATCCAATAATGTGGTCTAGTCTAGTATCTAATCTAGTGCCTAGTCTAGTAACTAGTTTAATAGCAAATCTAGTATTTATGTGCCTAGTGTAGTGTCTAGCCTTGGGTCTTGCCTATTATCGAGTCTAGTGTCTAGTCTAGTGTCTAGTTTATTATCTAATCTTGTATCTAGTTTAGTGTCTAGCCTAGAGTCTAGTCTAGTGTCTAGTCTAGTGTCTAGTCTAGTGTGTAGCCTAGTGTCTAGTCTAGTGTCTAGTTTAGTGTCTAGTCTAGTGTCCAGCCTAGTGTCTAATGTCTAGTCTAATGTCTAGTCTAGTGTCTAGTCTAGTGTCTGGTCTAGTGACCTTCAAATCCAAGAAGTCTTGCATATGTGCGGATGTAAATACAAATAGTGGAATCAGTGGTGATAAACTCTGGCCATCAAGAGGTTCACACATGCACAATCGCCATGCAGAAGTCGCCGTAGGTAGTACGATGACTTTTTTGACAAGAGCCCACTTGTTCAGACATCTCGAAAAAAGTATAAAAAAAATATTCCTTTCGGCGGCTGCCTCAATGTGTTACTAGGAGACGACAAATGTAGGTACCGCCACTAATAAATGAAACTAGCGTTGTAATAACCAATTACTTAGTTAAGTTATGTAAGATCATCAACCGGCATTAAATTAGTCTGTCTTCAGACTAGATTGCTGAGGAATCGGTATCGGTATTAAGTTTGATGCTGAGCTATGTCAATGGACTCAGAGGTTTTGTGAAAAAGTAGTTCCTTTATGGACTAGCACAGAGAACTTCGGTTTTTTGCGGGATAGTGTTAAGGGGTAAGATTAATGAAAATCGCCACATCTTGTATTATGTACAATAGCCTGGCCTCAGGGGGACAAAAAGGCGATGAGATCGTTATCTTTTAGTAGGAAGCTGCGCTATATAGACAAGGCAATTATTTTATCGTATCGGACCTCATCTCTAAAGACAACAAAGTGTTAGCTTTTCAAGCTTTTATTTGTTGGACACAATTGAATGGTGACCATTGTTAGAGATAAAAAACCGCAGATATTTTTTGTATGAACCAATACTTAATTCTTCTGAAGGTTCATTCCTTCCATAAAGAGAACGATGGTATTTCGTTCTCTTGTTGTTGTATTATTTCTCCTTCTTCTTTTTGTTTTATTTGGATTTTTTAAAAGAATTTCGTTTTGGGTTTCTGTTTTTCATTTCTTTGTTTACTTTATCTGAGTTAATTTATCCAAACACCAACTCTTTCCGACACTAACGCCAACCCACGCAACCCTACTAAAACCAGTCAACCAGCTAACCAATCAACCAGGCAACCAATCTACTAACCACATAACCACAACCTTTAGAAATTTTCTCTCTCTCACTCTACCCATTTAGAATACTGATTGTAAAACCATGCAAAAGAAATATTATTTTATAGAAAAAAGCAAAAAAAAAAATGAGGAAGAAAAATTTAAAAAAAAAATTCTCTCGAAAGCCTATATTTGAGGTCAAGTTTTTTTAGAATGATTTGAAATGAAGAAAGAAAATCGATAATATAATGAATTAACCCCAAACATTATAACTTTTCTTTCTTTCTTTTTTTCATTTCATTTCATTTCATTTTATTTCCTTTCTTTCCTTTTAATAAAGAAAACAAAACACACAATATAAGTATTGAAGTGCATTTAATTTGGAGTTGGCGTGTATTGAAATCAAATTTTACTAGTCCATGGACAAACTTACTAAGCATGTCTGTTTTTTTTTTTATACGTACGTACTTGTATGGTCTTTACATTAAGCAATATTGCATGAAACTTTGAATTTAAGGACAGCATTAGAGTATAAAAGAAAAAATATTGTTTCAGAAATTTAATGAAATTTATTCTTGAATGTGGGATAAGGACTGGAAAAGTTATTATTATTGATCCTTACAGGAGGTGTTACAAATTTTAAATCCTGGTACTATTTTTTGCACAAAATTTCGATATCTTTTCCGCCAATTTCTTCTCAGAAATTGCACTTAACTTCATTGGAGTAACCCAACTTATTATATCAGCCTGGGAACGTAGTCCACATAGAATAAAAAATTATGATGAACACCTTTTTGGTACTTAAATACTGTAACCAGAAGATATATTGTATTGTCACTACACTGCATAATCTGCCCCTACCCTGTTGCCCTAACAAATCTTTTGGTGTATGATGTTCTTCGGCTTCGGTAAGGATAACACTCCGCCTAGTATCTGATAGGCACTCCAGTGTTTCCTTCTGAAAACGATTAACACCACACAAATTCTAATTATTTTACGTTTCGTAATTGTATGTTTGCATTATAACAGAATGTTCAAAAGCGGTTTCAAGTGATTTTTATTTTGAATAAATATTCAATGAGCCTATAATGCTTGACCAGAAGTTTTTTGCTATTTTCTTGATAGAGCCCCTATTCCTTGTGACAAAAGAATAGAAGAATTTACAAACTGTTCGATGAAATATAGGTCGTCTTTCTATCAAAATATGCATTCCTCGTCATAAGAACTGTTAAATCGCTTTTTGAATACCTTATTTTAATGGGAAGCGCGATAGTATTGATCACAACGTATGAATCCAGGTCTGAACGACAAGATCAATAGGACCAATCTACCCAACCACTATTTTCCAAAATGATTTTGAATCGTTTCACAATATGTGGATTGAATAAATCGCATTTTTTCGTTACTTTTATGAAGCGGTTGAGTGCTAATATAAATCCTAACAGCAATCTTGTAGGGCCTGCCTGGATACCTTGTGTCGTAATTGGTAATTTTTTTTATCACCAGCAATGATTCGATTTTGTGACATTCATGCGGGACCCAGTTCTCATTTGTTTTTAATAAATACTGCGAGTAACACAAATTTTTTAAATTTCTACTTAAAAGTCTCTCAAAAAACATGACAACAATATTCTATTCTATGCCACCATTTTTGAACCTGAGTTGGCTTTGCTTTTCTTTGTTGTTTCGTGTCAATAGGACAGACAGAAGATAAACTATAAACTATAAACTATAAGCCAACGATCACTTAAGCCTACTGGAAGATGTGTTGGCTTTCTTGACGAACTCACCAGATTCGAAACTTGGCTTTGAAGTCTTGAAAAAAGACAATGGCTTGAGCTCTGAAATCAGTCGTTCAGAGTTGACATTAAACTCACACTCATGAATAAAATTAACACACTCATAACATTGGTGGTATTATGACTAAAAGGTTGTAATGGCCGACAATGTATGCAATGTAGGTATACTGTTCAAAGCCTAATATGTGTTAGAAAAAAACATAAAGTTTTATAAAAGATATCTCATCTGATATTTGCAAGTTTAACATCCAATCTATACAATAGATGTTATACAGGCGAATATAAGTAGGAATAGAAATTAATACTGAAATCTTGTTATAAGCAAAAGTACTTGAAAATAAAGTTTTTTTTCTATATTTGTAACCGGTTGACCTTCAAATTGAATGGAACTATTAATTTTTATTTTTTATTTATGTTCTCTTTCAAAGTTAAACTGTAATACCGTCGTAAAATTTTTTTATTAGTTATACGCGTATGTTGTTGTGTAATGCAACCCTGGATTTCGTGAACTTCTGGCGCTTACGTTTTCAACACAATTTTTGTAAATAATTTTGTTTGTAAAGTTTAAAATAATTTTTTTTACTTTTTTTCAATGCTTTTGTCTTATTTATGGCATTTCTTTAGTTTTAATTTTGTTTTCCCATATTTTGGAAAAAAAAATTCTCTTTCTACCAAAAAAAAAATTTTTTTTTTTTTTTACAAGAAAATTGTTTTTTTTTTTATTCATTTTTATGATTTAAATTGTGCATAAAAACGTAAACGTTTTAAGCATTTGTTTAAAAAAACAAAAAATAAAAATAAAAAAAAATTAAGAAAAAAAAAACCAAGAAAAATAGGCAAAAAAAAACGAACGAATTCTCACAGTCCTGTCTATGTAACATTTTAAGCGTGCTTGTGTGTGCCTGTGTATTAGAGTGAGCGAAAATATATGTCTCTGTTCATATGTATGAGTGTAAGAAAAAAGTATATTTACTATATGTGTATGTATGCGTGTATGTCTGTTTTGTTTTTGTTTCTTTCTTCAAAACCATTATAAACGCTTTTCAACATCACTGGCTTGTTTTGTTTCGTTTCGTTTATTCTTTTTCTTCTCTTTTTTTTTTAAGTGCATAAGTATGTGTATTTTTATACACACATATTTTTTTCACTTGTTTTTGCTCTCTTGTCTCATTTTAGCCAACATTCAATGTTTGTTTAAATTTCCGTTTCATATAATACTTGGGCTTAAAAAAAAAAAAAAGAAAAAGGTTGAAAAAAATGAGAGCAAAATTTTATAAAAACCTTCGTTACCTCTTACTCTACTTTATGCCCTGCTGCCCGCTTCCTGCTCTGCTGCCGCCTGTCAGCCTTTATGATTTGGCTAACTGAGCCAGTGCTATTAACACCCCATCCCTGTGTCTCAATATATACATTTGAGCTTAAAATAATGCCAAGTATGAGAAGTACAGAGGGAGAAAAAAAGAACAGAGAAGAAGCAGATGAAGAAGGAGGCAAAATATTATAACACATGTAGAATTTGTGTCAAGGCTGTTAATTCTTTTGTTGATGCACAAATTGCGTACACGTATGGTACGTTCCATTGCATAGACAGTCAATGTCAAGTAATTAGTAATTTTTTTGTTTCATTGGCTATTGAATACGAGAGAAAAAATTTTAATTTTCAATTAAATTTAACAGTGGGATTATGCCGGGTGGATTATTTTTTTTTTTTGTGCTTGTTTTACTTAATTGGTCCACTACACACCAAACAGGTTGAAATCGACTACTTATTTTATTTACCCTCAGAATTTTTGCCAGAAAATTGCTGACCGAAGAAATATTTTCACAAATTTCATTTTGTTGGCCTGTCTGACCTCAAGTCTAATAAGCCCACACACTACCTACTAGCCTATGTCGAGTCTTTCCAACTAAACAAATGTAGGATCTACTGTATACAACAGTTCTAGAATGATAAGGTTGCCATCTCTCGGTGTCTAGTAATTCTTCTAAGTGAAAGCAGCTGAATAGCTGTTTTTTTCCTGCTTTATCTTAAACAATTTTTTGTTTCATAAGGCTTAGTGCCCATCTAGAAAATCAAGATAAAAATTTTTCTTTTTCATACGTATTCCCACTTGTACTGCTCGGATTTCTACCTTTTGCAATATGTTACACTAAGCATTGGGCTTTGTTTGTTGATATAGTGTTTTAATGAAGGCACAGTAATTTTTGGCCATAATCAGCATTTTGGAAAGTCCCTTACATTTTAAGAAGCTAATAGCTTCAGCAATTTCTCACGACTTAATGGTTTCATAAATTGTAGCACTGATAGGTTCTTTCTTGACTAGCTAGCCTAACTGGTATTATGTACTGAGAGTAATCATCAATGGCTTAAGGCATTGAGCAAGCCAATATATTCTCAATTTTTTGCACTTCGTAAACAGCTTAGGATGCCTGTAATCATTTCCTGGAGCTAATGACCTTGTTTCTAGTATGTCAGCACATGTCAGCGAACCTTTTCTAATTACTGACAGAAGTTTAAATATTTTTTTGTATTTTTACATGAAATTTTGAAAAAAAAAACACACAGAAAAGATACAAAACTTTATTGACTAAAGTCTTGATAGGGTTTTGGTTTGGAAATTTTTATGTTTTTATTAAATTCTTAATTTTCTTTAAATGCTACAGAAAACAGACCTGAAAACATAAGAAAATTTAGGAATTTTTATCAAAACACACGACCTATTTGATATTTTTAAAAGCCAAGTCCTTGTAGTTAACGACAAAGTTCATATTGAATGGTACGCAGTCATGTAATCTATTTTTTAGCAGGAAGTAACTGAGCAAAATCTGCCTTATTACTAATTAGCTGGCATCAAATGTAATTTTTTTTTTGTTTGCTCTGCTGTACGTTGAAAAATATGTCCGCCGTATGGGTGAATGAGTGAGTGAGTGAGTGAAATGAGTGTGTTTTTAAGTAAGCCTTTATTGTTGTTGATGTTGTTGTCGTTGTTGTTGTTGTATTTGTTATTGTGATTACGTTGTGCACAGTGGACGTCATTCGCATAAATTATTAAGGTCATCATTTTCCACCACCCACCACTACCACAACCACTTCTTCTCCTCAAAACCAACCAATTAAACAACCAAACAGCACCTTCACTAACACCACGATCACATGCACATATCTTCTCACTAGCCATACATTTAAAGATTCGTAAACAATATTCGTTTGTGTTTACTTGTGTGTACATATTGCTCTTACACACACACAAGCATACATACATACATACATACATGCATATGCATACGTGCAAACATAATAACATTTACCCACTTACGTATACGAATACATACCCCATTTACGTCTTTCCTTTACCGTATTTTGTTTCTCGTATAGTTTTTTCTTAATTTTTTTTTCGTTTTTTTTTTTTACTTTCCTGAAAGAACGGTTGTATTTAATTTTTATTCCTCTTTCAGTTATTTTTCTCCTCATCATACTGTTTAAACTTCAAAGTCGTTGTCACATTTTAAAAAGAAATTTAAAACAAAAATAAGGAAAATTGCGTAGAAAAACTGAAAAAATTAAATTCAAATTTACGCATAAATCATGTGCTTTAAATGCTTTTCAAAAACAAAAACAAAAACAAAAAATTAGTTTCAGCTCTCTTTAAGTTTCTATTCGTATTAAATGCCATTCATTTATTGTATAAACAAAACATTAAATACAGAAAATAATTAAATTTTATTTCTTTAGAGAGTATGTATGAGAGAGGCTGACTTTGAAGAACTTTTATATGTAAATGGGTAAATAGTATTAATCTTATACGTACGTATATAAGTTTACTTTTCTTTTTTCTTTTTCCTTCTCTCTCTTTTTAAATTATTTGTTAACCTGAAACACTATTTGAGAGAAGTTAATCAATTAATTTGCAGTTTTGGAACTTAGGAAATTCTCTTGTATTTGGAATTGCCATTAGTGGATGAATGAAATTAGACTGACATGCATACATATATGTCGGTTAATATAACCATGAATTAATTATACTGGAGCGTTAAGTGATAACGACGATTTACTTTATAAATCTTTTTTAAATGGGATATCTGATCTATTCGTATGCTTAATTTTGGCATACTTTTTCCAGTACCTTCCAGTAGTCACCATAGTCTAATAGGTAGTATGTTGGCTTATTAGTCGTAAATCCTCTGTTTAAACCAAACCTCAGACAACTCCAACCAAACGAAAATGAAATTTGTTTCCTCGGCTACTTCCTCTCAGCAGATTACCAGCAAAAAATCTGAAAGCGAATAAGATTGCCATGAAAAAGTTTTTGAAAAAAATCTGTCGTTCAGAGTCGACTTTAAATTGTAGGTTCTGCCACTCACGTATAAAATTAAGACAAACGACATAAGTGGTGTGGCAAGCTAGATCGTTATCCTGACTGAACGCTTCTAATGACCAATTATGTATCTATGTATGTATGTATGTATGTTTTTCAGTGTTCCGGCCGTCAGCTTATCTTAATTTTGTTGTGAATGTAGCTTGTTTTGCTCCTGTGCATCCACATATTGCCACAAAAATTAGTTCAAAAGGTTCAAATCGCACAATCTTGATAGCCAGTCGAATGCTCGAAGATATGAAGTTAATTTCTAATAAAACTCCACTCTAAAACTTGTCCTACCTACTTCGGGATTTCATGGTATCTCGAGCATAGTGGCATATTGCAATGTCTTGCTTAAACCAAATGCCCTTTTTGAACAAAAATTAACTCAGTAATCATCTCTTTTTGCTTCCCGCCTTTCCATGTAACCCAGCTAGTTCATCCATAAGCAAATATTGGCATACATTTACAACAAATTTGTACAGAGTTCCACTAAGATTACAGCAAAAAAATTGCGGTTGTCTTGTCCAACAGAATCCAGTTTAGTAGAGTCCAATCATGTAGCCCCTGCGTTGACTAACTTCTTCGATTAGTTTGGGGAATTCTTTTAGTATAGGGACTAAGCTTACTTGTGGCCTAGCAACACACAGCTATGCGTGCTCAAGCAAGCTTTGCTATTCAAAGCTACTACTTCAACCTACCTACCTACCTACCTAGAGACCAATGTCGGAGTCTGATGATATAGGCGGACAGTGGACTGCTTTAAGCTCAAATTTCAAAATTTATTTTCAATTTTTACATCTCCTGTATCCGATTGAAAAGAAAAAGCAGCTCTTATCTAGAGTCCGTTGCCAGTAAGGTCTTTGTTATGTCTTGTTACTAGAGAATTTTAATGAATGAAAAAGCTTGTTAATAATAGTAGAGTAGACAGTTGAAGTCCCCTTAGTCTATTAAGTAGTGTGTTGGCTAATTAGGCGAAAGTCCATGGTTTAACTCCCACACAGACATGTTGCACAAAACAACATTCTGCCAAAAACTCTGAAAGCGAATAAAATTGCCTTAAAAAATTTATCAAAAATCTATCATCCTTCGTCAATATTAAATTGTGGGTCGTACCACTCGTGGACAAACTTCAAGTATTCAATATGATTGGTGTGGGAAGATAGATGGTAATCTTGACCGAAGGAAAGCATGATAGGAATTGATACCATATCGCCTAACAATTTCTTACTTTCTAATCTGAATAAGTGCCTTGGCACACAAACCTGAAACCTATAAAAATATTAAAGAAACATTGAACCAGTATGGGCCACGTAGAATTTTCAAAAATAGGTCTCCTTAAATTTTTAAAATCCTAACTTTATTTCAAATCAAAGCAATTTAATTTTTTTTTTTTTACTTGTTTTTGAAATATTCTTTTATTAACACTGAGATTACAAATCCTACACTTAACAAGTTTAAATTTAAGAACCTAACAAATACACGCACACGCACAAACACTCAACCAAACAATAATAAAAATATCTACTACAGGACAGACAAACGGAAGCAAGACAAAAAAAAGTACAAAAAAACATAACAAATAGGAAGAAACAGAAAAAATAGTAACCAATTAAGTACCAACCAAAAAGCACAAGTAAAATTAGCATACTTACAGAAACACAGACACACACACACGTACATATACACTGACATAAAATAAATAACTACATGCCATACGCATAACACTCTATGTACACACACACAGGCAGACACTCTCCACAAATATTCGTAAACACTTACACAAAAATAAAAGCTCAACAACTAAGTGTCCTGTAGAGTGAATGGGTAGGACACTGAGACTGAATAGGCCCCCCTATACGTATGCAAAAGAGTATAAAAAACTGAAAAGTAACAATTCTACGTGTGTGTGTGTACATGTATGTGTATGTAGACGAATGAACAAATGAACGAACATATGAATGAAAATAAAAAAAAACTACAACAAGAACAAAAGCTACTAGGACAACAAAAAAAATGTCAAACAAATAACTGCAGTGCAGTAAAAACAAATACACGCAAAACAAGAAAAAATTTAAAACAAAATATTAAATAAAGGACATGCAGTATTGTGAAAATTGTGGAAAAAAATATAAAAAATATAAAAACACAACAAATAATGCAATAGTAGAACAAAACCGGATATTTGCGACTCTACCTTATAAAGAAAATCGTATTTTAAAATTGATTTTCATCAAAAGTTTCTTTTGTATACAATACATCCTTATCCTTTTAGTTTTAGTCCTTATAACATACTTAATATGAACTCTTCCTTCATAACAATTATTGAAACATCATTTTCAATTTGAACATTCCATCGGAGTTTCGGCCGTGATCTGTTTCACCTCGATACAAACTCCAAAGATCTTTTTGTCGGGCTCAAAGTCGACCACCCGTTCGATGCACAAACTTGCCATCAACGCAAGCGGAGCCTTATATCCTATATGGAATTTTTTTTCTCACACTCTAAAAATAGTTTCATCTACCAGTGCAAGTACCGATGCCTCCTAGCATCGTGTTGTGCAAAATGAGTTTAGTTTGTCGACAGAGATCATTCCTTAAGCTGCTTACTTAGGAGCAAAAAGATTTTTCATTCTTTTTGATATTTGCTTATGGATATTTGCAAAATACAGCAAACAATTTACAAGAGCAGTGACGATTAGGTGTTAGCGTGACTGGGATTGATTAATTTTTGGACTAAGTTTTTTACTCGGTGGTCAGATTAGCAAACAATATTGTCGCATCCACTAATCCATCTAGAAAAAATAACAGTTTCTTAGGCATTAAGGTCTTTTGGAAATCCTGAAGCTATTTTTAGAATTGTGGGTTAGAGCAACAGACTTTAATTGACTTGTTGAACAAAATTTACTTACTCAGTGGTTAGATCAGCAAGCAATATTTTCGCATCTGCCAATGCATCGGGGAAGAATGACAGATTGATGTACATTATGGTCTTCTCGCAAGCCTGGCCTAATTTTTAGCGATATGCCTTTATTGTAAGGGCCTGCTTCTTTTGGCCTGCAATTAAATATTATTAACTGGAGACTGTTGGGCGTTAACAAGTTAACAAGACTGGGACACGAGTTTTAAAAGTTTCTCTAAAGAATACTTTTACGTTTTCGAGAGATGTCAATGGGCGACCAATACGTTAGAGATCGTATCAACGAAAAAAATACTCTAATATTGGGCAAACGGATCTAACCGTTTCCATATTGTTGTCATAATATTTTTGCTAACCAAGTACCCATTAGTTTTAACGTATAATTTCATATTTCTGACGTTAATGTCAGAAAGAAGTGACGACTTCATGTCACCAGATTTCTGGCAAAAAGTCTGTGAGTAAATAAAATTGCCATAAAAATCTTTTCAAAAAAAAAGTCGTTCGAAATGGACTTTGGACTGTAGGTCCCAACACTCTTGTATGAAATTAACACATACAACATAAATTATGTGAGAAGCTAGATCATAATCCTGACTGAAGGATGCGACGTTGCCGTTTGCAATTCCCCCTACTTCTTTCGCATAATTTAATACTAATAATGATGTTTGGCAGGAATACCTGACATATGATTAGTAAACTGTGTCTCTGTTGTTAGAGTCTTTGGTTTGGTATGACAGAGTAGTTTTAAACATTCGCTGAAACCTCTCTAGTTGGTTTGTTCTCACATTTCGCAAAGAACTCTTTAATTTTGTATATCTTGGCATTTATATGATTATGATCTTCTAGGTGTTGGTATGGCCTCCAAATTGATTGTGTTTTATTACAGGAACAGTTCGATTATTTTTTCCTTTTTTGTAAGACTTAAAAAATCTAAATTTTAGGAAAAAAAAACTAAAAAATCTTTCCTGAGGTATCTGCTACCTCTTAGTCTTTAATAATATTCTGATTCTGCTCTACACACAACTACTTAAAGTACTAAGTGCATACAATGCTTTTGTAGAAAACCCCTCCTAAAAAATATTTCCGTTTTTTTTTTTAATTTTTTTTTGCACAAAATTTTCTTATGGCACAAGTAATAAATTCAAATCCCAGTAAATTGTTGTTATTTTTCTTAAATTATTTTCATTCTATTTATTTATCTTTTGATTTACTTTTTTTACTTTTTCTTCAAAGTATTTTCTTTAATTATCTTTTCTGTTTGCAAATGAAGAAAGTTTGAGTTTCTTTTTTTTTAATATTTAAATTGATAAGAAAAATTGTTGTTTTTTGTTTCATTATTTTTTCTCTTTTTATTTCTTTTTTTTTTCTTATTTATTTGCAGACCTTTTAGCCTATTTTGACATTTATTTTCATACCGATTCGAATGGATCGATTGTTTATTCACCACCTAAATTAAACTTAAAAGGTACTCACATTATTTTTTATTTTGTTTTTACTTTTATTTTATAAAATTTAATTTAAAAAAAAAAAAAAATTCACACAAAATATGAATGACTTGTCTGCTGCAGTAAATCAACAAAAGCATTTGATTTATAGAAAAATTTGTGTTCAAATTTACAAGGAAATAAAAATGAACATGAAAACATGGCCATAATAATTTAACTTCTAAATCCTTTTTTGTTTTTGTATGTGCCTTTTCAGTGCCTTCTAGTATTCATAGTAGTCTAGAGTAAATCCTCTGTTGAAAATGTAAAGATTTTAAAGGTCATTTTCAAAATATTCTAAAAAAAAAAAAAAACTTTTTTTTTTATGCCTTGACATGCAAACCAAGCATTGTCATAATTTTCCATTTCTCACTCTATTGTCGCTGTTGTTGTTGTTGTTCTATTGTTGTCAGAGCTGTCCAAAGTGTGGTTAGCTGGTGGTATTAAGGATTTATGTTAAAATTATCAAAAAAAAAAAAAAAAAAAAAAAAAAAAAAAAAAAAAAAAAAAAAAATGTGAACACTATTTTGGGCTTCAGCCAACAAAGAGTTTTTTAAAAAAAAAAATTAAATGTCGAATAAATTTATAATAGTCCATCAATTTTGTCATATTTGNNNNCTACCAATAGTGGTTGTAATTCATAAATTTTAAATGACATTGTAGCACACATAATGTAATTAATGTGACCCAAGAGATTTAACAAAAAATCAAACAAAAAAAAAACTAGTTTTTTGGGGCAGTAATAAATCTTAATGCAGATTTCTGAAATTTTTAGAGGCATACGGTGGCGTATGATAGATTTTTATTAGGTGTATAACTCAAAAGCATTGGTACGTTGCAGCTTTGTTAAAAGCATTGCAAATTGCAAGCCAAACCATTCATTCTTGTGGGTTCCTTCTTACTTTTTTTTAGGCCGTGAGAATTTCGTATATTCTGTTGTAAACTAGAGAGTATTGAAAGAGTACACAGGGTCAGCAATTGAAGTTATATGTTGCAGAACTTTTCAAACATCAGCTTCATTAGAAATCCATATAGACCATGTCGAACAGTGTGTTCCATGCATGGTAATAAAGTCGGTTGTGAAATCTTCTTCACGAGGTACAACCGTATGGCATGTTTTCGCTTTACAGTCTTTTTTAGTATGTTTCATATCCAAAAAATGATCGTTAATCTCTCTCTTTATACAATAGCTACAATCCTGACATGTATCTACAACGACTCACTGTGCATGTCTTAATCGTCACTTGTAGGAATTTTGTGTCCAACTCCTGATCACAGGAAAATACCGAAAAGTAGTGAGAAACACTTACCGATTACCTATCAATATATGGAAGTACCTCTAATTTAACTGTCCATTAAACTGTGTAAAGTCGCCGTAGTCTAGTAGATAGTGTGTTGACTTTTTAGACGTAAGGCCACGGTTCCAATCCCAGGTCAGACATTAAAACGAAGCAGATTTCTGGTAAAAATTCTGAGATTAAAAATTGCTATGAAAAAGTGGCACCAAAATCAGTCGTACGGATTCGACTTTAAACTGTAGGTCTCGCTATTCATGTAGAAAATTAGAAGCAAACATCATAAGTGGTGTGTGTATGTGAAAATCTAGTCTTAACTATGTATGTATGTGTGTCATTAGGCGCTGAAATATTTTTGACTAAGAAGAACTCTTCTCTGAGAAGACATCTTGTCTCAATGTCAAGCTCGCTGAACTAAAGTGAATTGAATTCGTTTAACTCTGACAATAAAGCCATCTATGTCACTAATGCTGTATCTAACTCTCAGCGTTCATTGCTTAGTAGGTAAATATGTGAAAAGAATTCTCTTACCCGATACAGATTGCGGCCAATGTCTTTCTCTGACTCGATGCTGACTTTTCTTCATAGCTTGATGGTGATAACGTTTCTTTACAACAACTCGATCAAAATATTTGCTAAACTTTCAGACTGGTTTTGTGCCTGATTCTAAGGAATCCCCAAAACAGATCAATGCTATCGCTATGAGCTATTTCGTTTATTTCAAGAAATGTTCCAGCCCCTAGAACTGGCGATCAGGACTTTTCAAACACTGTTGCAAATGCTATCACTGCGAACTGTTCTGTGTACACAATTAAGCTTTAATTTCAAGAAACTTGCCAGTCACTCCTTTCTATCTATACTATCCTCTCCTAGATAGCTTTTAACTTATCGTGCAATAGCTGGCCGAATGTTGTTATGAAGATGTATAATGCCTTCATGTCTGGTTGCATAGTCGTCACATTTTTACGCCAATATATAATTGATCATTACAACCATTCAGTTAGAATTATAATCTAGTTTGTGTTAATTTTATATATACGAGTGGTTGGACCTACAGTTTAAAGTCGACTCCGAACGACCGAATTCTAAGAAACTTTTTCATGGCAATTTTATTTACTTTCCCAGTTTTTGCCACAAATCTGCTGAGAGAAAGTCGCCCAAAAAATATTTTTTTTGGTATTTCATTCTCTTGAAGGTGTTTGACCTACGGTTTGAATCCAGACCTCACGTCTAATAAGCCAACAAACTACTTACTAGGCTAAGGCGACTTCACATTTTTACGTCAATGTTTGCTTCAAATAAATCACCTACATTTGGTATGTTAGCCTTTGGAGTTAAGTTCTACCAGCTTATAGTTGATTTGAGTATGTATATTGTCTCCTACCTACAACTAGTGTGGTACATGCTATCGAAATCAAATACTTTTGTTCGAGATTATTTTTGATTTGAAAAATTAAGAATTTTCTACATTTCGCATTTATAATCTGTGTTTTAAAATCCTTAAAAACAAAATCCAATAAGTTTGGACTACCCAGTTGTCATTTGATTTTTTTACAATTGTAAGGATTTTATTACTGTGGTAATTTCTCTATAAAACAAACAAAAAAAAAACAAATAAAAAACAGAGAGAGAAGTAATAAAACACAAAAATCAACAAATTTTTTTAAAACAAAAAGGTATTAGAGAAGCCTGTAGCATATACTAAAATAAAATGCAAAACAATTAAATTTAAATTTACATTTGTGTCCGCCTCTCTCTCCCTCTCTGTCTCTCTCTCACTCTCTATACACCCCTGCTTTTTAAGTGACCAAATAAGTAAGAATATCTTGAAATAAAAAATAGAAAATAGAAAAAAAAATATTAAATTCTTCATTGTTTTTATTCAAAAACACTTTGATAATACCACAAAAAAAAAACAGAAAAAAATCGTTTTTAAGTGCCGCACACATAATCGTAAACCTGGCCTTTAGAAAAAAGCTGTTCATTTTATAGCTTAAATGCTTGGTCTCCTACGTATTTGTGCGAGTGTATGGACGTGAGAGAAAGAGAGTGATTGTTTTATTTTTTTTTTTTTACAACAATTTACAACAGATATTCTTGTTGTAGTTGTTGTTTTACTTTGACATTTTCTGCTGTTTTGCTTAGTAATTGTTGGCGTGTACATGTGTTTCTGTATATGTGTGCCTTTGTGTGTATAAGGGAAACTTAACCACTGTACTATACAAGAATATACAGAGTGTAGTAAAAAGAAATTCATTAATTTCCTGTATATGACTTTCATCGTAAGATTGTCTTTGTTTACAGCGTTAGGCGTGTGAAAGGTAAGAGTTTCCAGCAAAAAAAAAAAGAAATATTTTCCTGACTCATAATTTTTGGAACCCAGTATTACAAAGGAAGGAAATTTTTAACAGTTTTTGTAACAATACAATAAAAAAAACAAAAAAAGAAAAAAAAATTCTTGATACTAAAGCTGTAAGAGAGAATGATGCAAAATTTTGTTTCATATTTAGTAGGAATCGCGCTCATAAAGCACATGCAGACTTCCTAGACCTGTTATTATAACAAGCTATGGTGTAAAGTGGCCATTACTTTTTCCTCTTCAACCGCTTTACAAACACTGTAGAAGCCATTGACGTTTAGCAAAATCTTACCAAATTCCTACACATTATTCAGTAAGCCGTGCGAATAGATACGTGCGAACAGAGACATTTCTACATACCTACATACATAATTAGTCATTACAACACTTCTGTCAGGTTTACAACCTAGTTTCTCACACTATGTATGCTGTGTGTTTATTCTATACATGAGTAGCGGGGCCTACCAACGACAGATTTTTTTTAAGAAAGTTTTCATGGCAATTTTATGGAATTCTCAGAGATTTTGCCAGATATCCACTGAGAAGAAGTCGCCAAAGAAATATGGATATTTCGTTTTGTTGTAGATGTCTCTGATGTGGGGTTTGAACCACAGCCTCACATGTAATAAGCCAACACACTACCTACTAGACTACGGCGACTTCATAGAGAGACGAGACAAGACGTTCTTACAATCAAGTTTAATTGGTGAGTCGACAATGAAGCAGCCCATTATGTGTCAGCATCTGGTAAATATGTGCTCTTGATGGACAGTCCAACGGAGAGCGGGTTTAGGGGCTACTTAATTATTCCAAAATCTTTCTAACCAGGAATTCATACGAGACTAACACAGAACTGCTGGAAGAATTCATCAAGGAATTCTCTAAAAATCTTAAATTATATGCCGAAAATCTTGGATATCTTTTAACTACACCTTATATTAGAAAACTATTTTGTTGTAAATTTTGTCCTGTGTTTGTTTAAGTAGATGTGTGTGTGTACGTGTGTGTGTGTGTGTTTATGTTCAAAGTACATATTTCCGGTGTTGTACTTAATGCGCTTAAGTAATGTTTTACTTCCTTTCTCAATTTCTGTTTTGAATACAAGGATTCTTGCTTTTTTCTCTTCCTTTTTTATTATTTAAATACCATCAAGAGCAAGAAACAGAAGAAGAAAAAAACAGGAAAAAAGCAACAATAAGGAATAGAATATTTTTAGAATTTTTATTTCTTTAAGTCGTACCATAAACGACCTCAGACTCTATTTAACGTTGTGAAAGCCTCCACTCACTCACTAACGCTTTTTATTTATTTACCATACAAGTGTCTGTTTTGTTACCTTTAATGCGTTTGTATTGTTGGGCCATTCTTTCTTTTATTTTTTTTCTCCCCTAAATTTAGTTTTTCTTTCTTCATTTTGCATTGGTAATCCTAAGCCATTACTATTCAGGCAACAACATGGCTTGTTAGAGGCAGATGGGACAGTGAAGAGGGTTTTGATTTCAGATTTCCTTTTTTTATGTGTGTCTGTGTGTTTATGTGTATATTCACGACCATTGAAATTATTATGTCGTTTTTTGTTTTTGTTGTTGTTTGTGTTGCTGATGTTGTTTTCGTTCGTTCGTTCATTCGTTCATTCGTTCGTTCGTTCCTTTACAGCCATAAATAACAAACAATTGTACTTTTGACATTTTATTTTTTACTCTACCATGTTGTTGTTTTTAGTTTACTTTGTTGTTTTCTGTTGCTGTCCTGTGAGTCCTTTTTGTGGCTTTGAATTTCATATTCAGTTGATTTTCGTTATTTTTTTTTCGTTTTACTTTTCTTTTCTTTTTTGCCTTTCTTTTTTTTGTACCTCTGTTTGGCAAATGTAGTTGTTGTCATGTTTAACACCTTGACAGTTGTCACTGCAAATCAACATTTTTTTCTTTTTACGTAGTTTTAGTTTCTTTTTTATGGCAATATAAAAAGAAAAAATAAAAAACAAAGAAACTGAGAGGCCAGAAACCCCGAACTTTATATGACAAGAGCATTGACTGACTGGGGTAAAAAGCAGTTTCCGCTTTTTCCGAGCACAATTGATCTGAAATGGATCAGCATGCCATGAAATGTTTATCAAAAATTTGTCGCTCGGAGTCGACTTTAAAGTGTAGGTCCCACCACACGTATATCATACACAACATAAATGGTGTGAGACTGAAGGGTTGTAATGAACTGTTGTATGCATGCCATGTTCAGGTTGATTAAAAGTGTCAATTAGTCATGCTTATTCAGCAACCAAGCGTATAAAAGTCTTTATTGACTATTTGCTTGGGCAGCAGAGTTGTTGATCAAGTGCTCTATCTGATAAGACCTTCCTGTAAAGATGTTGATTTCAGATGGAATGATATGTTGCGCCAAAAGCGAGATTTTCGCATGATTTTGTAATGGTCAAGGCCAATAATGTCATTTAAACATTTCCTAATAATGTTAGCTGGCAAGAAGATTCAAAAGATTCATTTTGCAAGCAAAAGTTGAAGTGGATCATTGACCATTTCATTACTAATTGTTAAATTGTTATGCCACTAATACCCTGGCACCTATGTTAAGGCATCTAGGTGTAGAGTGGCCAAGTAGTTGAGCTCGTTGCAATGCTCTAAATGGAATTAGACAAAGATAAGATCGTATCAGTAAGGATTTCATAGACTTGAATATTGAGGGATTTTGTTCAAAGCCATTAGTATCGTACCATTGGTTCGGTAGTCATATTTCTGACTAAAACTATTTTAGAAGAATAATTTCAATACTCGAAAGACAATATTAATCACAATTCATTACAATAAAATTATTAAAAAAAAATTCTTTAAAACCACTTCAATTGCAATTGCATTGAAACACAATAATTCTTTGAAATTTTGTCAAAAAAAAAATCCGATTTTCCATTAACCCTTTACGGTAATTAAAGTCAAACAAAAATAAATATTAATTAGAATAATAATAACGGTTTTGTGAAACAAAATTTATTATAATTGCATTAAAATGTTTATAAAACCCAAGTTAAAGAAAAAAAAAAACAAACAACAAACAAAATTATTAACATTTCGAATATCGTATGACAATTATAAACGATATTCAATACGTGATAACACAACACACAGTTTGTGTAACAACAAACTAAGGAAAGAGTATTGAAATTAATTCCAAAGAATATTGGAAAATCAACATAATTACCCAACTGCATACATACCATACCACACATACACACATACATATGTTAATACATATGAATATGCAGTTATTTAAGTCATTTACCATTATATGTGTTATATGCTTATATGCACATATTGTCATGGCATATGCATGCATATTTAGTTGAAAATGCATAAACGCATTAAAATTGAAATCCAATAATTGGCAATGGTGGAATGATATTCTCTTTACAATCGCATACACCAAAAATCATGAATTGATTTTACGAAATATGAGAATTTAATGTACGTTTGCATGTGTGCATTTAAGTTCCATTATTATTATTATTATTATTGTATTGCAATTTGCACAAATAGTTTCTCATTTCATATTTGAAAATTCGTGGCATAATGTTTTGATACGTATTACCACTGAAATATAAAACTGATGTCATTTGCAATTGTAAATAAAATGTCTTCGAAACTCATCATAATTTTCGAAAGTAAATTTAAATTCACATTTGAATTGAATTTTTATCGTGTTGTTTAATATATTTTAAGAGGCTAACTAGCAAGTTCCAAGAGAAGACATTTTAAATTATAGGAAACTCGCTAAGCATCAGTACATATGGCCAATTCGACAACCCAAACAACTTACAGCGGGCGGAACCAAACTAGACTATGCTCCAGTGTAGTGGACTACACTGATTACCTTCTTTACTGGAAAAAAATTTGCATAAGGGAACTGAAAATTATCAGAGAAATAAAACAAGGTCCGGAAGATGCCTTATGTTTCTTAAAATAAAGAAAATTAATCAAATATTCGCAGATATTTTGGCCAGATCTGGTCATTTTCAGGCCACTTCTTTTCCTAGTTTATTTACATAAAAGGCCTCACAGAGAATATTTCAATAGTATCAGCTCAGCTTACATAAAAAAGTCAGAACATGAGAACTAAACGTTTAGGAGTAGGTTATTCAGCTGTTTCAAACCATCTTCTTTCATTGATTGTTATGAAGGTACTGCCCAAAATATCGGATGTCCCTCCAGAAATTGTGAAGAAAAGTGATACAAAAAATATTTCTTTAGACTTGTCCCGCCCTCAAATGAAAAACGCTAGCAAAACTTTCCAGTCCAGTCCAGTTCAGTTACTGGGCGGAATGAAAAGCCAAGTCGTATTCTTGATAATCGGGATATAATGGATGATAATGCTGTCCAAATTAATTATATCAGAAGTTATCACGTTGTCTGGCACATCTGACCTGCGTTATCTTAAAAATAGTGCAATTGACCTTACCTTCGGCTGCTTGGATACTCAATGGAAATCAGGAAATCAGTTTTGTTAACTCAACTCTATGTTATGCTTAATAAACGTTCACTTATATTACTAATCAAGCAAAATAATCGACTTTGCTCAATTAGCCGTAAATTTTATAAACTGAGAATAAGGTCGCGGTCAAACTAATGGCCATATATCATGTTAATTCTGAAAAAAATCTTCAATCAGTTTTTTCCGAGTGAAATCCTAGAGCATAAGCTAGTTGGCGCCGATTCCTTTGATCAACTCTTGCATCAGTTAGGCATAAATTTAATAAGAATATTCCTGGTCATACACAAATAATTGGTAATTCTAGCGCTGTCACACTCCTAATTTAGAGATATTCATGCATGCATCTGTGTCACTGTATAATCTCACAGATCATTGGGTAATGACTAGTAGCCGTAGTCTAATAGATAGTGTGTTAACTTATTTAACGTGAGGCCGCGGTTCAATCTCTAGGTCAGACATCTTCAACAAAACGACTCCTTCGCAGCAGATTTTTAGCAAAAAAATTGGAGTAAAAAAATTGCCATGAAAAGTAGCTCAAATAAATCTGTCGTTTAAAGTCGACTTTAAACTGTAGGTCCTAGCACTCATGTATAAAATTAATCCAAACTGTTTGTAATCCAAATGTTTGTATATATGTTTGTATATATGTATAGACAGATGGCTTCTACAGAGATTGGTTAAGGTGGAAGAAAGTTTTAATCACTTTCTTTACAGTCTTTGTCTCTGTAAAGATCAGTTGGCTCACCCTTTCTCGATGGTGTAATGAAGCTGTCATTACATCTTAAGCGATTCAACATTAAATTGATTAAATTTTTATGCGTTAAACACGAAACTTTAATGTTGATTGTGTTGAAAATATGAGTAGTCAGTTAATGCTGGGAGTTACTCCTATCCTATCGTACTCATTATAAATGAATTTCAGTTTATTATCAAACGCTGGACAAAACCCATATCCGAACAACGATTTTTAAACATTTTTAAACAAATTTTTATTTTATTTTTACAACAAAACCTATTCAATACAAAGATATTCTTCAAAAATCATTGAATTCTACGAAGAGAAACTTCATAACTTTTTAATTTTTTTCTTTTTAAATTTTAGTTTTCAGTTTTTGTATGAACAAGAAAAAAACAAAAAAAAGTAAAATATGAACATGAAAGACATCTTTTTTTTGTTTTTTTGTGAATCATTAAGAGCATTAAAGTTTTATTTGAAATCATTTATTTTTATTAATAATCTTATTAACAGTTAAAATACAGGAAACACAGGTAACATTACAAATATATATAACTACTCAGTGATTGAAAAAAGAGCTTTAAA
>QOCX01000027.1:502765-601810 GCA_005959815.1 Sarcophaga bullata | reverse complement strand
AAAATTAATTAATTAATTAATTAATGTATGATACATATGAAAATAAGCTTAAAATTAATTAAAAATTTATTAATAAATTTCCATTTTTCTTTTTACATTTTTTCTTCCTCTACGCCCTTGCCCAATTTACCATTTGATGGCAAAAAAAAAAAAAAAAATGTGATGGTATTTGTTTTCTAGACCAAAACCAGGACCACCACGTAATCTAACGTTACAGAGGTAATCGAATGGTTTTCTTATATCTTGGCAAGCACCATTGGAACGTGCCCATATCGTTAAGAATTATGCAATAAAATATCGTACTGATGCACAATGGAAGACACTGAATCGTGGTAAAATACGACCCGAAGAAACACAATATTTAGTTAAGAATTTAGTTGGTGGCCGTACGTATTATTTTCGCGTTTTAGCCAATTCGGAAAAATCTTATGAATCCAGTGATGAAGTTAAATTTCCGGTACCGGCACGAGTCAAACATAAAGCCATAACGGCCGGTGTCGTTGGGGGCATCCTGTTTTTTATAGTTGCGATCATTTTATCGGTTTGTGCCGTAAAAATTTGCAATAAACGTAAACGACGAAAACAGGAAAAAGGTAAAAACAAACAATGACAGTTTTACAATTATAACAACAACAAAAAAAAAAAAGAAAATTAAAAAAAATTTTAAAAAACAAAAGCATTGAAATGGTCTTTTCTAATTTACTGTCTCTGCTAATAAGACTAATCTCTACTATTACTACTACTACTACTACTACTACTACTACTTACATTACAAATATTAATAACTTTCTAATTCTTTCTAACTTTTTTAATAATTGAACAACAAAAAAAAATATAAAATTCAATTCAATTCAATTCAATTCAATTCAATTCAATTCATTTTAAATAAATTTTGTAAGATTTTGTTAAAAAAAAATTTCTTATTATTTAATGGCAACGAAAAAATTTTTTAAAATTAAAAATTGGGGTAGGGGGAATAAATATGCAAGAAATTTGTAACAAAAAATTCTCTTGATTTTCTTTCCCCCCCTCCCCTGCCAATGAATTTGCATAAAAATTATTGAAAATTAAATACTTAATGTTGAAAATAAATTTGAAAAATGAAACTAAATTCTGCCATTTCAATTGAATTTGAAAACTTGAACAAAAAAAAAAAAATTCTTTTTTTTAATTTTTTAATTTATTTTTCTTCTTTTTCATTGTTCTATTTATTTTTACATTTGATTTTATTTATTTTCTTCTTTTTTATTGTTTTTTATTTATTACTGCAATTGACTTTTGCTAAAAAGGCGTGTGTTATATTTTCCTTTTTTTTTTCGAAGCCAGATAACAATAATAAATTTTCTATTACATTTCATTTTTATTTTTTACTATTTTTAGTTTTTTTTTTCATTCTTTTATTATTGTTTTAATTTTTATTTTTTTTTTTTAATTTTTTTAAATTTTTTTTTTTTTTTTTCTTTTTTTTTTGTATTATTTTTAATATTTTTTTAGTTCCTGTGGTAATGGTTAGTAGTTTATAAAAAAAAATAAAAAAAAAACCAAAAGACGAAGGAAAGGCTGCATGTTATCACTGACATACTATCGTTTCATAAACAATCAAATAAATCATCATTTGCATATAAATTCATATTGAAATTCCATTTAAATGCATATTTTTAACTTTTATTTTATCATTTAAATTTTTAAAACAAAGAAAACGAAAATATTTTCAATTGATAAAAAAACATTTTCGTTTTCTACAAGATCATGATGATGTTTCAACTCTCATTTAAAAGAATTTTGAAAACATTTGAAACTAAAATTAAACTGTTGCTTAAAATTTCTTTCAATTACGACGAATCTTATTAAACAAAATCGGAATTACTTTACATCGCTTACAGTTTAGTACTCCAAAAAACAATTGTCCCGAAAACTCTGCTACAATTCTGTTGCCCTAATAAATTTCAGGGTGTTATTTGGTTTCAGTAACAATAACTCCCTGTGTTGTGTTAAATACATATCCTGGCCTGTCTTTCTAAGATGCACTAATGCCTCATGAGTTCCAAAAAATGTTCTGTTTATCTCTGATCCTATGAATCAAGCTTGAGACAATTACTTTCAAAAACTCGGCCACCAAAGTTTATCTCAAAATCCGTCTCTCTTCAACTTCTATCCAATATACGCTTCCACAAATATATTTTCACTCCATCATACATCAGGATCGTGAAAGTTTTATTCTTTACATACTCATTTGCTTGCTTATTGCCATGATCTGGTATTCAGCACAGCTAAACGAGTTAAAAATTGAGGCGACAGTTACATAAAAATGTCGAAATAACATCATTGAGCTGAGTGTTCGAAAGATACACTACCGCTTGAAGAATATCCTGGAGTTCCTGCACTGGTACCGCATTAGTGCCTGAATACTGTCTAACGTATGCAAAATGGTCACTCTCTTCAATGAATATGTTGCTTTCAAATCTATTGAGTTTTTTTTAGTCTTGTAAAGAAAGTTTTTTTTTTTCAAAATGAATCCATTTTACGATCAGAGAGCGCTTTAGGCATGCAAAATCGTCTTCCAACATTTCTCCATTCATGTGACACTCAATTTACTAGGTTTTGTGTAAATCCCGCTGCTTATACTAACTCTTCTTTCGTATGAAATGAATCATTATCGAGTAATGTTTTCAATTTATGATCATCAGCTTTTTTCGGATGTTCTATACGTTCTTTGTCTCTGATGTCAGAGCTCGCCAATTCTGAAATACGTAACCCGCTTGATACACTGTGCTTTTGACAGAGCGTTGTCATAGTATAATTTTTAAAGCAGATGATTACTTACTTGTACTATTATTTCTTCGGCAAAACGGGACTCGACAAAACTTCCCATAAATGTTGTAAAAAGAATTTCATCATGGGTAACGTAGCCAACCAAGACCAACACAGTTCTCTGATTTTGACAGTGCAAGAACGTCTATATTAAGCAACGTAATTTTGTCATTGTCTGACTTTTTTTCGAGTATAAAATGGATTATCAATACGAAAAGTACAAGTCGCATCGAAATACAAATTTGACTCATTAACTCTTTTCTTTGGCGATATGTATTGTCCTTATGACTGCCGATAGAGATTTTATTCGAATATTCGTATCGAATTCTTGGTAATGCGTTAGTTAGTTCAGAACTTAATTTTTTTTATATTTTTTAAATAAAAAAAAGAAGTCAATATACAAAAAAAAACAACATGATTTTATATATGAAAACAATTTTATCTCTTGGTCTTACATAAAATCTGATTTAATTAAAGGATCGTAAAGCATTAAGAAAAAAAAAATTTTTTTTTTGATCCCTTTATAGAGTTTCATATTTATTGTATTTGTATTGTGTTATTCCAACATTTTTAATAATAATAACATGTGTATATAGATAGGAATATATATATACATATCCATATATAATATATAAGCATGTTATATAAAACTCATATATTATACATGAATTATTGTATTTTTTTTTTTTTTTTAGTTTATCATGCATAAAATAATAAATATTTTAATTCATACATACATACATGTCCATCTATCTATATAACTATCTATCTATCTGTCATGCATATACATACATCACCATATCACATACATAAATATATCATATTCATAAAAAATATATTTTTTTAAAAAATATTTTTATTTCTCTCTTTTCATCTCTCTGTGTGTATAACAGATTTTTATGTCATATTTTTATTATTTAAAAAAAAAAAAAATTATTAAAAAACCATATAATATACATATTTTTATATATAAAAGCAATTATTTATATTTTATATTTTTTTAATTCATATTCATAAATTTATTAAATTGTTGCTGTGTTAGAGGTTTCAAGATAAACTGGGTATAAAAAAATATAGAAAAAAAATATTTAAAAAATTTTTAAAAAAATTTTCATTATTTGAGGCAAGAAACAAACAAAGATTAAAACGATATTATGTTTTTTACGAATTTTTTATTTATTTTTCTCCCTTTTTGTTAAGTTTTTTTATAATATTATTATATAATTTTTTTTTTTTAGTTTTGATTTGTTTTTTGTTTTGTTTATGTTGACTTTTCTTGAACAAACAATAACTCTTTTTCAAAAACAATTTAAAAAAAAAATAAAAACTAAAACCTACACTTTTAACTGCAACATTATTTTGTCTTTATATACCAACAAAACAAACTGTATTGGTACCGAGAGATGCAAATGTAAATACAAATTTCTCTTTTAAATGAAAGAAAATCTGTATTTAAATTTGTTTCAAAAAAAAAAAAAAAATTAAAATTTTCTTCAACGGTCTTTACCCCAAAACTGTTAACAATGAAAGCAAGATCTTAGTAAAATGAAAATTGATTTTCTAATTTATGGAAAATCAAAAACGTCGTTGCTTCTGCCCAGAGCTAAGTTCTTGCAGGGTAAAGGCCGTTTTTAAACACTGGAAATACTGGGCAGACGTTTTTTGTAAACAATTCACGCACAAAATTAAAAAAAAAAAAAAATTACTTCCAACATAACTAAAATTTAAATTTTAAATAGTAAATCTAAATTAAAAACAAAACAAAAAAAAAATGATTCAGAAAATGTATAAAATGATCGCGTTTTTTACAAAAAGAAATTTAAAAAAATTAATTAAAAAACATTAACGATATAAAAAACAGCGTTGGTATGTCCTCTAATGACAATATTTACAACGTATTTTAAATTATAAAAACAAAGTTTATTTTCCTTTTTTTTCTGTCTCTCTCTCTCTCTCTGCACAAAAAAAAAGGAAAATTTAAGAGTTTCATTTAACAAAACTCATTAAGAAACTCCTTTGTTTATATAATTTAAACAAAATTCCCCCCCTTTCCCCCATTTAATACAACTAAAACGGCTTATAAACAGGAAGAGCGTAAATATTAAAATAATTTAAGAAAATTTAACAACAACTGGGGTAAGTTTTAAAAATTTAGTTTTTTTTTTTATATAATTTCTCTAAACTAATACCAAACAACCAAAAAAAAAAAAAACACCCTGCTGAGTGTGTTTTAGATGTCACCATGCTAAAAAATAAAAAATAAAAAATAAAAACTATTTTGTTACCAACATCATTTCAATTTTAGCTGCATTTGTTGTTTTCTAAATTCCAGAATTCAATCATGAAAACATTGCATATTCTATTGCAGGTCGTTGAAACATTTTTATTTTCATTTTTATTTCAATTTTAATTTTTTCTTTTGTTGTTTAATTGTCTCTCAAAAAAAAAAATTTTTTTTACGATAAATTGCAAAAAAAAAAAAATCATTTTATACATTGCTCTCACAATAGTTTTTGTTGATTTTTTTTATCAATTCATCATGTTAAAATAAATTCATATTCTGTTAAAAATTTAAACTCAATTTAATAAGATTGCAGCTTTCATATTGCAATAGCATACTAAACATGAATGTCCAGCTTCAGTTCATAGATTTAAAAAAAGCTTATCTCTCATCTTTCTTAACTCAGAACGATAGTAAATGAAGAAAACATAGCATCTGTCTTTTCTCTGAGTTTTCGATTCATTATGTGACGTACGGTACTCTTCAAATGTCTACCTAACCAGTTAGAGCAACTTGTTTGTATACTAATGCAGTCACTAGCATTCCAGGTCAACTAATTTTGAAACTGTCCTAGATATCCAGGTTCTAACCTATAAGAGCCACAAAAATGATTCAATCAATGTCTCTAAATAATATATTCAAGATTCCTCCCGATTCCATGACAATAAAACGAGGTAGTATTGCAGATCGACTCGTTTTGCTACTGTCCTACATACTCCGGTTTCATTGCCTGTAAATAATTTATTCAAGAACTCGTATGATTCCATGACAAGTAGAAGAGGCCATCAACCCGAGATGGGTCACGATAAACATAAAATCACTATGGCTTCTCTAACATATGAAAAAAATATTTCTTTCAAGAACTCTGAGGCAAAAAAATCTATCGTTCGATGTCGACCTTAAACTGTAGGTCGCGCCACTTATTTATAAAATTAAAACACAAAACATAAGTGTCGTGAGAAGCTAGGTTGTAGTCCTGACTGAAGGATTGTAATTACCAATTATGTTGTGTATGTATGGCCTTCAAATATTGTATTCAAAAAGCTCACGATTCCATGGAAGATAGATGAATAGAAAAGGCTAAGTGTAGCTGATTAAGATGCCACAGTCACGAAAAATTCACAATGGCCTCTAAATAATATGGATTCCAGGACTAGAGAATAGACACAGAAAGGCCAAGTGTCCCCCTTTGTGATACTTCAGTTAGCCATTTTCAATAGCCCTGCAACCATTCAAAGCTTCTGATAGAGCTACTTACTATATAGCAGAATCCCAGATGCTTCTACTTTGGCAAAACATTAGGCACAGGTTTATTAGATAAAAAAAGTGTTTTTCCTTCTTCCTCTCGGCTCTGTAAATCTTATGATTGTTACTAATACATCTCGTATGAGTATTCAGAATACAGTTTAAAGCACAATTGCTACGTTACAATGGCAGCCCATAAAGTTTTTTGTTCAAAATATTCCAATAATTTTTGGAAATGGGAAAATAAACCCTTGCAGTAGTACAATTTAATAAGAATTTGACATTTTCTCTAGCTTACGACTTCTTGAAGACGCCGTGGTCTAGTAGGTAGTGTGTTGGCTTATTAGACTTCAGGCCTCAGGTCAGACATCAAAATGAAAATATGAAAAATATTTCTTCGGTGACTTCCTATCAAAAGATTTCTGGCAATAATCTGTCGTTAGGAATCGACTTCAAACTAAAGGTCCCGCCACTCATATATAAAATTAACGCACACAGCATTAGTGGTGTGAGAATTTAGTACGTAAACCTGACTAAAGGATTCTCGTGTATGTTACGACCTCTTACCGCAAGTTAGAAGCTTCGGTATCAATGCTAAGATTCTCAAAGCCAATAAAAAATTGCCAGGTTGTATCAAATCATGCTTCTTGTTCTAAACTAGCCATTGACTCATGATCCATAATGCAATTTTAATATTATTCACGTATTGTTTAATGCTTTACTTATCTAGGGAACAGTCAAGTCAAATAAAGATGAAGAAAATTTTCAAAACGCTCATAATTTTGTTAATTTAACAACATTTTACATCAACACACATGAAAACATACAACTTTTCAATCATTTACAAACATTATTTTAATTTTTTTTCTTCTTCTTATTCTTATGTTTATTAGTTTTGTTGATTTTATTCGTTTTTTTTTGCATTTCTTTTCATATTCAATTTTATCCCCTTTTTACCATTCAACCATGCCTCATCATGCATTGCAAAGCATTGTATAGCAAACGAAATCATTTCTATTTTTTTTTTTTGTTTTCAGATGATAATCCTTATGTATATACATTTATAATACATACATACATCTGTTCAATACATATATATATTATGTACAAATGTATATATGTATTATCACATCACACGGAGTATATGTGTATGGTAGAAGAGGAAGAAGAAGAAAAAACAATAAAATTCCGCATATTTTTTTATGTCATATTTGCATTGAAAACCATTTCTTGCTTTCGTTTTTTTTTCTAATTTTTTTTTTTTTTTTTTTTTTGTTGTTCATTTTTTTTTTTTAATCACTTTGTAAAAGCCCGATCCTAATGAACGTATAAATATAAACAATACATAATTTATCGTTTATATATATTAAATATTGCAAAAAAAATTTTCAACAACAACAACAACAACAACAAGAAAAACAAATGGAAAAAAAAGAATTAAAAATAAAATGCATAAAATTCTGCATTAAATGTATATTTGTATGTGTATGTGTGTGTAGTTTCATCCTATATTTCGAAAGAAAACAAGAAAACCAAATTAATTATTAAATGTTTTCAAATGAAATGTTTTGTGTGTTGTACTCCCCAGCCATAATAGATAGACTCAATCACAATACAATATTTATTGATTATGATGAAAAAACAAACAAACAAAAAAAGAGAAAGAATTATTCTCTTTCTTTTTTTTCTTTTCTCTTTTTTTTTTGGATTTTGTGTATAATTTTTTTTTTTTTTGATTTTTGTTACTGGCTTTTGCCATATTATTTTTAGCTACTAAAACTAAGCTTTTAATAATTTATTGTAAGTCTTAAGCTTAACATAGATTATTATTCACTGTTTTTTTTTTTTATTAACAATTTATTTAAAATATCTTATCAAAATGTGTTTCCTTATTTTATTTATTATTTTATGCATGTTTAAACTAAGTATTATAAACTATGATCTCTTTAGAGTATACGTAGGTATCTCATTTTCATGGGAACAAACATTTAATGCTCAAGTTCAGTATGTAAGTGAATAGTTACTTCAAATTATTTCAATCTCTTCTCTATGAAATCAGACAAATCAGAATTCAAATCGTACCGAGTATATACAAATAAGAGGTGAACTGTTGTGCTAAAGTCTAGCCACCAACTTAATTAACGAATTATTAAAAGCAAGTATGATATCGGCTGTTCCAACAAGAACTTTCCAGCCCTGACAGTTCATAACGGCCTTATTGTTGAAGCAACACATATCAAATAAGTTGTCATTTAATCAGTCTAATATCGATGGAAGTCGCCATATTCTAGTAGGTAGTGTATAGGGTTATTAAAAGGGTATAGGGGTTATTCATAGCCCAGGTCATTTATGTCCAACAAAACGAAATATGAAAAATATTTCATCGTCTTCTTTCTCTCAGAAGATTTCTGGCAAAAACCCTGAGAGTAAATATATTTGCCATTAAAAGTTATCAAAAAATCGATCGAAATCGACTTTAGACATGACGGACCACTTGTGGAAGGAAAATTAACACACAACATAAGTATTGTGAGAAGCTAGGTCGTTATGCCGACTGAAGGCTTGTAATGATCATAATTATGTGTACGTTAGCGTCCGATATAACATTCAACAAGACGTGTAAATAATAAAAAAAAATTGTTCATCAAAATGTGTGTTCCAACAAAGTATCGCATGCTTTGCCTATTTTCTACTGTCATAATCGTATAACCGAGCGGAAAAATTCGCAATGTAAAGTTCATTGGTTTAGTAAATGATTAACCAACACCCGTATATCCGATATCAGTCACTGTGTGTTGTAGAATCCAAGGCATTTGATTTTATGCAACTCACAAGACATCGATCTTTCACACACCACAACTAGGCTGCATCCGTATAAAATTCAACTGACCTAGAAACTGAAGGTAAGCAACCATAGTTAACAATGAATGTTCGATGAATACTGCTCTGCTTTTCATTTTAATTTCCTTAAAAAAAAAAAAAACTATCTTCAGCGATGAGGTCCATTTCTAGATGAATTAGTATGTGAACAAACAAAATTGTCCAATTTGGAACGATACTACTGCAATGCATGCCGAAAAAATTACTGTTTCATGTGGATTTAGGCTAGGTGGCACATCAACTTAATTTTTCTTTTTCTTCTTGAATAGGATGATCTGGGCATTAATGACAAGCGGATTTTTTTTTTTTTTTTTTTTTTTTGTTATGGTTACGCCTAGTTACGCCTTGAAGTCGCCGTAGTCTAGTAGGTAGTGTGTTGGCTTATTAGACGAAACGCCAGGGTTCGAATCCCCGGTGAGACATCAGATTACTGGCAAAAACTGAGAGTAAATAAAATTGCCATGAAAAGTTTCTTAAAAAAATCTGTCATTCGGAGTCGACTTTAAACTATAGGTCCGCCACTCAATTGCATATAATTAACACACACAACATAAGTGGTGTAAGAAGCTAGGCCGTAATCTTAACTGAAGGGTTGTATGTGTACACCTATTCATGCTATGTATTGCGGAAAGAAAAAGGAAAGATAGTAAGAAAGTAAGAGAAACAAGCGAATTGTGGTATGCAACAATATTTTATTTTAATGACCAGTAAACATACCTTCGTCGGATGTACATGCATTTCTACACACTACCAAATGACTTGGAACCCATATCAGTACGATGTAATGTTGCTTCATGTTGGGCTATTTAGCGAATACAGCAGACGCTTCAATATTACTACATTGGATACCTTTTTTGATGCAATACTGTACACATAAGCACTGACAATCAAAGTCTAGAGATTTTGTTCGCAAGTACAATACGTGGTCCTACAAATGGTGTAAAATTTTGTCTGTAAAACAGTGCACTATTATATAGTATGCGGCAGTTTAAATATAAGTATCCGCTCCTGTACTCTCGCTACCATCTTCGAGTCATTATTACACGTCGAAATTGCTTAACCCCAATAGAGAGATTCTGAACCCAATCTTATCTGGAAGGTCTTCCAATCACATAGGCCCTATATAGGTTTATAGTAGATATCACATAATACAGTCTCTCCTAAAAATGCAGTTCTCTCATATGCGGCATTACACTCTAGATGAGGTTCCACTCTCTTAAAGAAAACTCATCGTAGAACGTAATGATTTCGTAAAACAAAACCGTTCCAGTGATAACATCTGTAAACTTGTTCTCTTTGAAATTTATAATCACATAACCGCTGAGTTTAATCTAAGCCTTCAACATGAATGACTCTTAGGTGGTATTAATGTGATCTGGCCACCAAGAACTTGCGAATTTGCAAGTCACAATTTTTCTTTGCAACTTTTAATGTGGAAATAAGTTGGAAACTACAGTTCTGCTTACAGTCCACATAAACCAGCCTGATATCTGTATATTCCGCATGCGGTCCACCAGAAATAAGGTGGCAGCCATTTTGTTCGATATTATGTTCCATATTTGATGCCATCATAAGGTGTTTCAAACAACTAAGAAAATGTGGATTAAGTTCGATGTTTTCCAAAAATTTTTTCAATTTATTTTTAGTTCAACATTAAGAGGCATTTTTCATTGTAATACCTCTCTCCTATCACGATGTTGTGTATTTCCACACAAAAGTATTTAAAAATAATTTCCTAATGTTAAGCAAGATTAAATTATTAAAATATTGAAATTTCTTAATGAAATGATTTGATTTTTAGTATCAATTTGTTCGTCATTTGCAATAATATTGCATTTCTTTAGTGTTCAAATTTCATATTTAATGATAGCTTTAGGAATTAAAATCTAATTATAAAACTTTTAAATTAATTTTTAAACTAAAACTATTGCTGTTATTATGTTCATTAAATGCTGCTGTTCATTTTCATTATGTTGTACATCATTTTATTTGGTTTTAGTTTCGATTATTATGAGTAAATTGAACCAAACGTATGAAACAACAAATTATTTCTAATTAAACAAAATCTAATACCAACTTTGGAATGTTTTTAACAAACAAAAAGAAATTAAAAAAAAATGGAAAACTTATTTTCTTAATTATCTTCAATATATTCGATAGTATTTCTTGTTTTTCTGTTCTGTTCTGTTCTGTTCTGTTCTATTCTACTCAGGACTTAATTTAGTTTTTCTAAAAAATTCTTATTTTTCTGTTTTAAATTATCTTCTTTCCTTTTTTTTTTTTTTTTTTTTTTTTTTGTTGTTTGTTGCTTACAAAATATATTTGCCAACATTAATTTTCCTTTTAGAAGATAAAACTAATATGCTTTCTAACCAATCTCTAACTCAAACTAATATTATCAAATGTTGTGGTGGAGAGTAGAAACACTTATATTGTGGTATACATGGAGGCCAAAGCCTTCTGCCTAAATTAAACGAAAATTAAAACAAAAAAAAATGGACGAATAAGATGTTGAAGAAAACATTATTAATAACATATTCATTTTTGTATATACGATATACAAATTCGATTAAATACATGCATACATACCACACATATCAAACATACTAATTTGTCTTGGTAACTCTGGCATTCTGGCTTTTAGACGTCAGAACAGAAACAAAACCAAAAACCCGAATCATAAGAATAAGAAGAAGCTTAAATTTAATAATAATTTCATTTCTAGATTAATTAGAATCTCTCTGGCTCTCTCTCTCTATTGCTTTGTCTCTAACTAACTGAACTAACTAAACTCTCTTTAGTTAATGCTACCAAACAAATATACAATATATTTACAATAACAACAACAACAACAACAACAATAATAATAATATACATATGCATATACAATTAACTTATTTAGTATGAGTATGAGTATGTATGTATGTATGTATACATATGGGCATATAGAAATATTTAGTATATACACGATGATGATAATGTTTGTATTTGTTTATGTATTTATATGTGAATAACATAAGGACGGACGAATGCTCCACAAAAAAAAATTAATTTGTAGAAATAATTCGTTTACAGAGTTCAACATGGTAGCTTGCAGGATAACGGATGCCCGTAATATAGCAGCAAATAATCATCTTCTTCATCATCAGTCACAATCGCAACCGCCGCCGCCGCCGTCGTCGTCATCGGTGTTGCTTCAACAACAGCAACAGCAACAACAACAACAACAGCAGCAGCAGCAATTACACCATCATCAACAGCAACAGCAACAACAACAGCAACAACAACAACATTTACAACAACAAAATCAACATATACAACAACAACATCAGCATCATTTACAGCAAATGCATAATCGTAATACGGGCTCGATTTCCGCTAGTCAAGTGCCTTTAAAAAAGTGAGTATTTTTTTGTAAATTTTCTTTGTTTTTTTTTGTTTTTATTTTTAATTTCTTTCATTTCTTGTTTATCTAATACCCGTTTTATTGTAAATTATGAAAAAGAAAAGAAAATTTATTTCTGTTTTTATTTGTTTGTAAATTTTTGTTTGTTTCTTGAATTATTTTGTTTTTTGTTGTTTCTTTTTTTTTTTTTTTTGTATTTCTTTTAGAAGTTGTTTTATTTTTCTTGCAAGTAATTAAAACACAAATACAATTCAAAGTACACTACAAGCTTATTAGAATACGATCCCAACAGGGTCAGTCAACGACTTCAATTTCATGAATTCCCAAAAAAATGTTACAATGTTCCTTTAATTTATCCACTAATTTCCTCCAGGGAATAATAAAAGTCGACAATGACGCTTAAATCCCTAGTTTTCGTACACAATATGTAACACCAATACCAGTGGATTTTATCGTCTTCTAGATGATATCAGCACTATGGGCTCCTTCTTTGCATTGAACGTTAAGCCTTGATATCAAATCGCAAGGGAGACAGATATTGTCTGCATCATAAGGGAACTCATTCATATTCCAACGTATACCGATATTGCTTATTAAAGTTTACAGTTTAGCAGAATTTAAAAAATCGGTCAACTAAGAATTCGGCCTTGATTTATTACCGTCACGTATTATTTCAGAGAGCATGCGTTTTTCTATTGTAAGTTTCGTAATGGTTTTCGTATGGAAATCGTGTTCAAAAGTTACAAATAGTAGACTGCTGCAAATTCGGGCTTAAGTCCTGGCTCTTCTTTCCATTGTTTGATTTTCAAGGCTGCAGATATCAGAATCAAGAATGCAGATAAACTTTCCACTTCCTTCCTACTACTCCAGATGTTTTCATCTGCCTACAATCTTTTGGTAATATGTGACAGAACTTTAGAAAGAGGTTCGACACGATGTTTTGAAGTACACAGTACTTCAGTAAATTTGGATACAAATTCGCAGACATTTATTCAACCGAACTATTGCGGATAAGGAAAGGAATCGCTAATAGTGTAGAAGCGGCTCATTTATGCTTAATTATCGCTTCGTAGTGGTTGTAGTTTATTGTATACATCCTGCGTATTAACAACAGGCGATACTTGCTCTGTTTCTAGGCAAATATTTTTACAGGACGTTATTTTATCATGCCACATCATATTCCTAATATTAACTGTTACGTGGTATATGATCCCTTCACTGTATTTTAAAGTATTCCGTCCTCTATCTGTCTGCTATCTTCTCTATCGTACCTTTGGAAACCATAGTTACGTTTCAGATTTTTATTTCAAAATATACATCAAATCGCCAGCTAACATGTGACTTGCCTACCCATAATAGTCATTATTGCATAGCAGTCCTAGTGGTCTAGTGGACTGTTAGGCCACGGTTCAAAGCACAGGTCAAACATCTCCAACAAGTGGAAATTTGAAAAAATATTTCTTAGGCGACTGCCTCTCAGCAGATTTCAGACAAAAACTGTAAGAGTAAATAGAATTGCCATGACAAGTTTACAACTATAGGTGCTGCCACTCATGTAGAATTAATTAATCCGCACAACAAAAGTGGTGTGAGAACCTAGATCGTAATACTCAAAGGTTGTAATGACCAATTATGTTGTGTTTGTATTCAAATACCTTGTAGTGTACTTTTAATATATTTTTTTTTAATTAATTTGTTTGTTCTTTCGCCCCCAATTATGTTCTTCTGTTTCGTTTCGTTACTTTGGCATTCTTCTTCAATTATCCTAATGACAATATAATTTCGTTTTAAATTTTTTTATCTCTGCTTCAGTTAGTTTTTTTTTTTCTTTTACTTGTTGTTTAATTATCTCATTAATAAGTTTTTTTTGTGTATCATTTTGTAAATTTCTAATTATTTGGCAATTAATTATTCTTGTTTTTTAAACGTTATTTTGATACAAAATGAAATTAAAAAAAAAATAACGGAATTTAACCCAAAAATATTTCTTCTTTTTTTTTTCCACGTCTCATCTCTATTTGATTTTTTTTTTTTTTTTGTTTCTTGTTTTTTTTTTTTTTTGATTGTGTTCAACAAAATTTATTTAATCTGGAAACAATTCTCTTAGCAATACTGATCATTATCGTGATTATGAAACTGTTTTCATAGTTCCAGGTCCATCATGCCATAATCAAAATCGTAAGAGAAATAAAATAAAAAAAATAAAAAAAAATTTGTTACGAAACATAAAATAATTGTAATTTCAATTTAATTTCGATTTTTGTTTTCTTTTCAAATTTTTATTTTCATTTTAAAGTTGAGTTGAGTTTAAAAGTCAACTCATTTTGCATTGCCTAAGTTTTAGCAAATAAAAGTTTTCTTACTTTAGTTGCTAAAATACGAACGTAATGCATTGTTAGCAACAAATATATTGTTTTTGTTTTATTGTGTATTTAGATTGTCTGTTTAATGTGTAACCATAATTACTTGATATTTACTTGATTATTCATACCCTACACTCCTATTAATTGAAATCCTTTTCAGGTTAAGTAAGAAAAAAATCTTTGATATTTTATAACCAGCATTTTTGGGTAGACCGGTCTTATAATTTTTCTTTAAATAACAAACAAAAACGGATTTTAGTAAGAAAGGTTTAATAATATTAAAGCCATTCCGGAATAAAATTTCATAGGACAAGCATTTTTCACCTCACAACTCCTTAATAAATGAGTTCAATCAGTTCAATGAGTTTTTTCAAATATGCCGCACTTAACTGAAGTATATTCCAATAAGAACAGGAGAATCAATGTTAATTAGATACTACAAGGGCTGAATCACACTTTTTTAAATATTTTTTAAATTTGTTTAATTAATGTTTAGATTTGTGTGTCTTCCCTATATATTCATACACGCCCTCACTATAATTCAACTAGTCGAGCGTATGAGCAATATTTAATTCAAATATGAATTGAATAACAATCATACGCCACGTGGTCTTCATGTGCATGTGTACACATGCTTAGCTGTTCTGTTAGAGTATCATTACTTCTCAAAAAAAAAAAAAAAAAAAAAAAAAAAAAAAAAAAAAAAAAAAAATTCGGAATTTGTAATGGAAACTTGACAGAATGATTTTGTAAGAAGACGATGAGAACATGATTGATCATGATCAATAACTTACTATAACTTAAATACCAAGTATTTACGCTAGATGGCATCACTCGCTTATGCGGTATTCTATATCAAGTATCGAGTTTTTGGCGTTTCAAAAAAAAAACGATTTTAACATTAGAAGGACAATACGGGATAGCAAAAAAAATTTTGAAAACCAAAGATTAGAAATATTACTTCAAGATTCGTGTGAAACACCAAAACGAACTTGCCCAATCAGTAGGTGTAACTCAAACCATCATTTCAAAGTGCTTAGAAGCAGTAGAATTCATTTAAAAGCAAGAAAATTGGCTGGCATGCTATTTAATAAGAAATCAGTTTTGCATCGAATTAATACTGCTGACGGAATATAGCTTTAATGCAACGTTAAGCGCCAGTAACGAGCAAAATCTGCTGCCAAGAATTGTGGCGTAATTCTCTGTATATTGGTATGGTGAATCAATTCTTTGTGGATTGATTATGAGCTGTTCAAACTGAGCCAAGTTATCAAGAACGTATTAGACTATCAGTATGACACAATGCGCCAAAAATGGTCAAAATCTATGAACCAGCATAGTGTCAAGACAATTCTCTGTATATTCTGGGATCATGAATTGGTGTTTTTCATTATGAGCTGTTAACAATTAATTCGTTTCAAGTGAGCATTGGTCTAAAATAGCCCTAAATATTCAACTAGAATAGATAACGTAATTACAGTCAAAAAAAGTTAAAAAATATTTTGTATAGGAAGTGGTACCTTACACGCCATATAGCCCTGACCTTGCACTTTCTGGTTACAATTTGTTTCGAAAAAATGTTATAGAACGTTATCAAAAATTCTTTCCATTCATTCTTGGCCTTGATATACAAGTGCCTTTCTATGGATAACAGATTAATTTTCAAAAATTTAATTTTTCCAAACCTTAGAATAGGAAACCAAGGCGCCATAGTCCAGTAAACAGTATGTAGGCTTATTAGACATGAGGCCTAGGTTCAAATCCCAGCTCAGACATCGCCAACAAAACAAAATATGAAGAAAATATTTTTCCAGCGACTTCTTCTAAGCAGATTACTGGCAAAAACTCTGAGATTTAAAAAAATCTCTTGTTCGGAATCGGAATCTCTTGTTATAAATCCCCGTCACTCATTTATAATGTTACAGTTACATACAGCATAAGCGGCGTACTAAGCTAGATAGTCATCCTGATTAAAGAATTGTAATGACCATTTATGTATGTATGAGAGAAAATTCAATAAGTAATCTATCGAATGATTAGGAAGAAAATACAGTTGAACAGTGTTAAAATAGAATTTTTTGTTTACTTAAGTTTACTAAAAACTTTTTTTATCTCTAAGTAGGTATCTACCATCAATAATAATAACAAAGAAAACTTACATCATAACTGAACTAATATTTCCTTTCTTGTGCTTTATTCTATTATAATATGTACTCCTAGAATATGTACTAACGTGTAAATAAATGTAATCTTTTGTATTTTGTAACGAACCATGTGCTGGATGATGTTGTAGATCAAAAGGTTGGCATAACTATTATAAATCCTATACTAACTTAATCATCTCACCTCTTAAACACTTGTAGTATATAGTCTTGTAAATAGAATGAAAAAAAAATGAAAAAAACAAAAACAAAAACAAAGAAACAAACAACCCAATTAGCATGTATTTTAGGAATTATTTACACTTTTGCACAAAATTTTTTTGAATAATTTTCCTTGTATTGCAAATTATTTTCTTTAAATCGAATTGAAATAATTTATTACCCCCTACTCTACAACTTTAGATATAAACAAACCCGAATATCAAGTTTAACAACAATACTCATTGCTATACTACACTGGATATGGCCACCAGATCGTTGCAACAATTGTCATTCGATATACAGTTCATCGCATTTGAATGAGAGTGGTGATCATGATTCGAAAACTGTTACAGAGATTCAGAGAACGCGTGATGGCCGATTTGTGGTTGCCGGTAAAACAAATGCTTTGACCAATGGTGAACCCATAGAGGATGAAGGTGTGGATGAGGTAGATGCTATGCCTGGTAGACGTAACAGCAATGCATCGCAAAAGTCATCTTCAGATGATGGTGGTTTTCTTTCACGTCGTAATTTCATTACAGCACGAGCCTCTTGGCGTCGTCCGCTTGTTCAATCGCCCAGTCAGTTAAGTCTCCAGTCGGCAGCAGCCGGTTCAGCTAGAGGTTTCCTACAAGGCCTGGGCGGTTTACTTAAAATTGGAGGCAGTCTTGGTGGTGATAATGTGGCAGATAATATGAACACAGGCGCCAGATATCAAAACGTTTACGGTAATAATTTATATCGTAATCTCCATCATCATCATCATGTGGGCAAACAACAGGCCCAGCCTGCCAGCAGGCCTTTACATATAAATACAATCAGTGGTACTACTAACGGACACCATATGCATCAAGTGTTTTCTCCATCAAAAGTTTGGAGAATATTTTCAAGTTCACCCGCCAGCAGTCCCAATGAGCAAAATTTAACAGAAGCAGGTCTTTTAACGTCACCCTGGGCATTGACAACACCAAATCATACGAGCAATTTTAGTTACAATAACTTTAGTGACTTGAGCACTGTGTGCCCGGGCTCTACTGAGAGATCAGTGCCAACTTTAACGCCTACAGCCAGTGGTAATCTAAGTAGATATCGTTACTATGCTCATGAATTGCCTTCCCTAAGAACAATACAAGAGGAAACCAGGCGTTTGAATTATGAACAACAACATCAGCAGCAGCACCAACAGCAACAACAACAACAACAACACCAACATCGTCAAGAATATTTACCTTTACAGCTAGACTCACCACCCTCTTGGAGGAGTTACTACCAACATAGTCAGGCACCGTATTATCACAGTTATAGACCACGCACTAGATGGTATCCCAGGCATTATTCCCGGCTTTTTGGTCGTGCCCAAACGGATTTAATGTCTCCTTTGCCTCATCTTAACCTAACGATGAGAACTGCTAATAATCATATACTGGGGCTAGATGCCTCCCCCGAATCCCGCTCTAGTTCTTCAGGTTTTGGTTCAAAAAATACTTCCAATCATCCACAAGGATCTCATCACTCGGGCAGTACCAGTGAATGGCGTTTACTGCCACCTTATAGACCACCACCACCGCCGCCGGCCGCCAATACAGCTTATTTCGGTACCGGCAGTAACAGTACAAACGGTCAACAGCCACAACAAGCACAGGCTCAAGCACCGGTTATACAAAATCACAATCAGCTGGCCCAACAGCAACAACCGCATTTTAATACTTTGCCTAGCAGCTATCAACCCTATTCGCCCTCCAATTACTTTAGTTCCAGCACCCAAAGAACCCTTACGCCACCTTATACCATGGAGCATTGGTTGGATATGATAACACGCCTCAATGCTGCCACAGATGGTGTTAATCTACCCAAATCTGTTGATGTGGGCAGTGTGGATGGTCATTATGAATTCGATCCTTCCACGCCGACACCTAGTGCCTCAACACCTACTGGGGGCCTATTACGTGAAGATCTCAATTTACACATAGACACCACGGGACATCATTTGCATCATCAACTTGGCAGCCAACAGCATAATACTCTACATCATCATCATAATGGTCAACATTATCATCACCACAGTCATCATCATCACCAGCACCAGCACCAGCACCAGCAAACACATGGTCAACACCACACTTTAGGTCCCTTGACGTCCTCATCATCCCTATATCATAATCAAACGACGGGTTTAAGTCACACGATTTCGGGTCCAGCCACATTTGGTGGCACAACTGCACGTAAGTCACGTGTACCAGGACGTTACGATAACATAGAAGCCCGCTTGCAAGCTATGAAAGAGGAATTCTATGAGTATCGTAAAAGGCAAGCCATGCAAAGGGCGGGTGTTTCCGAGCTGGAAAGTGTTTGCTGACAGAGATGACATCGACGATCCCGTTAAGGAATAAGCCTCAGAGGCATATTAGTTTAAGAGAGAAAGAGAGAGAGAGTAAAAAAGAGGTGGAGAGAGATAGAAGCTGTAGTAACGTATAGACTTTGAAAACTTGACAGTGTATGAAAAAGCGCTTTAGGAAGCTACTAAATGGTACAAGAGGTTTGTTTTTAAAAAAATACAACAACAACAACAAAATACAAATAAATTCAATAAAAAAAATAAATTTTTAAGATATTTTAACATTAAAAGAGAAGAAGTTTTTTATAAAATGGGGGGTGTTTTAAGTATAAAAATTAAAATTATAAAAAAAAAGAGTTTTCATACTGAAGTTCGCCAGCAATTCCTTGGTGTTTCCAATAAAAACAAAACAGTTTTAAACAATTTAAGAAATTTCAATTCATTAATCATCATAACAGCGATCATAAGACAAAATACAATCAAAATTTAACATCATTGATGATTTAAAAAAACAAGACAAAAAATAAAATTAAAAATAAAAACCTCAATAATTAATTAAAAATAATAATAAAATTCGACAACAACAAAAATAAAAACAAAAAAAAACAACAACAACTTTAAAGAGCACTGATTTTTCAATTATTAAAAATAGAAATTAAAATAAAAACAAAAACAAAAACAAAAAAGAAAAACATCAACTTTAAATAAAAAAATACCAGCATGCAATACACTCAAGAAAATAATGTTAGTTGTAAAGTACTCGTAATTAAACTAAAAAAAAAAAAACACGGAAATTAAGCAAAAAAAAAATAAAATAATAAACTCTTCCACGAATTATTTCTTTAGTAAAGAAACCCACAAAATATATTTAAAAAAAATTAAATTAAAAAAAAAACAAAAACAAAATCAACAAACATTAACGAAAACTTAGCGATTTCAAATTAAAAACCAAAAAAGCCCGAAAAAAATTTAGGAAAACATATTAAAAAAGAAAAATAAAATGAAACACAATTAGTAGTTTTAAACACAATTTAGTAAAAAAGAAAAGGAAAAAAAAACAAAAACTCTTAAATACAAATAATAAAACATATGTAATATATTTACTAAAATAAATTAAAAAAAAAAAAAAAAAATAAAAAATAAAATTTAAAAAAAAAATATTCAACAGACATACAGTTTTTTAGTTAACACAACAAACAAAATTTAATTTATAAAATATTTAAATTTGACAAAAAAAAAACAAAAAAAAAAAACAACAAATATATTTAAAAATTTAAAAGAAAACCCAACACAAAAAAAAATTAGTTAATTTAATTAATATATTTAAAATTAAAATTAATTACAAAACAAACTTTTAAGTTTAGTTTTAGGTTATATTATAATAAAAAATTAAAAACAAAAAATAAATTCTGCAAATAAAAAAGAAACAAAAAGAAATACTAAAACATTGTAAATAAAATTAAAATTGAATAAAAAAAAAAAAAAATTTAAAAAAAACTGCAAACAATAGCAATTATAAACATATTGAATTAAAATTAAAAATTTAAATTAAATTATATAATAAATAATATATAAAATATATAGATATAAATAAAAGTTAAATTAAATAACTAATAATAATATATAATAAATAAATATATAAATCAATAATAATAATAATAATAATAACAAAAAACAGAAAAAAAAACTTCAACATAATCCTTTAGCATTTTCAATTAAAACAAAACAACGTAAAACATTAAAAAACAAAAAATATTATTATTAATTTACGTAAATTAAAAAATAAATTAAAAAAAAAATAAAAAAAAGAATTAATAAATTCTAGACTAAGTAAAGCAAAAAAAAAAATAAAAAATTCCTTTTTTTATTTTCAAAAATAATATGATCCATATAAAGCGGCTAACGAAAAAAAGCACCAATTTATTGGGAAATTTTTTAAAAAATATCCCATTTTCCTTGAAAGTTTGGCTACTATTTCCAAATCACCGCATCATGAAACCTGTCAGTATATTTAAGAAAGCTGATAAATTTATTAAACCTGCAATAAACCTCAAATTGGGCACCACATGGCCATACTTTCCAAGTATGGCCTTCCTTCACTATCTTATCAAGAACAAAGTCTTGATCAACAATATAAAAAGACATTAATCTTTCCTACGATAAAGGTCTAACAAGAAATGTTGGTCTGAGCTAGCAAGAAACAAGCAAGTCTTTCCTTCACATACTCTTACCTTTTCGTCCGTCGCCTCTGCTGTGTGTATATATCGGGTAGCAGACTGGTCTGGTCATAAAATATTTGCCACTTTCTAAGGCACTTTCGAAAGTTTATCAAGCATGATTATTGGAAAAATATAATCCTTGATGGTAAGTACATACATTGCAACATGTTTACGCAGCACGTTTCTCATTCAAGTTTCATATTTTAATACTCACTGTAAACAACAATGAAACAATAAGTATTTGCAAAACCTCTTATGAAACTTAAAAACGGTAATCAGAAACACTACTACAGACTATGCAACCGAGAACGAAACTTGTCTGATTTCATAAACACTTTGTACTGTGTATGCCTATCAAAACCTATCAAAACTAAAAATAACGCGGTAAATATCTGTGTAATCTGTGTAATCTGTGTAAAGCGCCCAATATGTTATTCAATTGGCCCTGTTTGAAGACTGATTAGTTAGAAATTTGACCATGTTTTACAGTTTTTCCTGTTTTTAACAGTCATTTGTTAAACGCTGCCACACACAGAAATCAGCATCATGTTTACTGCCTTTTTAATTCGTATTACTACGCCCTTCATACAGTGAATCGCAAACATTCGTGTATAACGTGTTGATTAGTCTCACATTAGTGAGACATACATAATGCTCAACACGTTGGGAAATACACCTAACAGCTAACAAATCTTATAAAGATTAGGAGCAAATGAGAGTCTCTGTGTTAGTTGAAGTAAAAGTGTTTCACATTTTCGTATTGTAAATGACCACACAATGTTTGCTCATTTTCTTAAGTATAACTTTCTTGTGGTGCTATTCAAAATATATATTTTTAGGTACAACACAACACTGGTAATCTACGCTTAATAACTTCATAATCCCATCATATCTGTCTTATAGTATGTACTTTTATGAACTTCATATAATTCTAGCGGTCCATATAGTAACATACATTTCTCTTCTGTTATGAGATCTAATAAATCTAAATTTTTAGAGTCTAATAAGCGTTTAAAAGCTTTGCTTATATATTTTACTATTCTCAGAACGCTAGGGAAGCCTTTACGCATGTCTGATATCCACTGACACATGTGACTTCTACACTAACGATCTTAAAATATACCACACCCTACTATTATGAAAAATGGTACTTCGGGTTTAAATTTTGCTTTTATTTGCACATTATAAGGATAATTACCTACTCTGCTAGATAGCTAACAAGGATCATGTGGTGAATTTGACAGGCATAATGAATTCAAGCAATTTTCTCTTTCAACAACAACTTTAACTTCTTCTTTTCTTAGTTTTTATATGGGTCCGTATGAATAGGTGAAAAATAAAAATTAAAATAAAAATTCAATATGTGAGATATATAAAAAGTAATTTCATAATTATTTAAAATATAAATAAATAAATTAATTAATTAATTAAAGAAAAATTAAAATTAAATTTAAAAAAAAATTAAACAATTTTTATGGTTATATAATTAAGATTGTTATAATAATATTAAAACATAGATCAGAACAAAAAAAAAACAACAACAACAACAACCTAATAATTTTTAAGTATTTTTCCCAAAATAAAAATATAAAAAAAATTATTAAAAAAGGTAAGAGACTAATGAATGTAATTTAATTTAATTTAAAGAAAAAAAAAGAATAAAAAAATAAAACATACAAAACAACACCACAACCCAAAGTAAATAAACAAACAAAAAAAAAAAAAGAAATGAAAAGAAATAGAAAATGTTTCATTAATTATTAAGTACATGAATAATAAATAAATAAATAAAACAAAAAGTAAAAAAATAAATACCAAAATATAAAAAACTAACAACAAAAATACTAAAAATAATTTGTTAAACAAAACCAATAAGTTCGAAGGCACTTTACTTTTAAATAATTTCTAAAAAATTAATAACAAAAACAATAATAATTAATGTCAAGAATATTGGAAAGTATTTTTCATTCATTTTAACGCTTCTAAAGCCTCTCAAAAACTAGTGGTTAGAAAAATAAATCCTAAAAAGACATTTAAAAAAAAAACTTAGAAGTGCAATAACCACCAGCAAATTTTGAGAAGATTTCAATAAACTTTTTACTTCCAAAAAAAAAATCAAAATTAACAAGTTTTAATAAATTTTTTTCATTTTTCCCTGTAGCCCTTGTATAGATAGGGATATTGTCGATAACACAACCACTGGAGTTAATATGTATCCCTCGAAAATATTTGTTGCCTTAACATCCATCATTCTGAAAATTTGTGAGTTTCTTTTCCGTGGTTCCATCACGAAAACTTTCAGAATTAAAAGACATCATTTACGGAAAACTGAGGATGTTGTACCTTGAATAGTTCATTAACTTAATTGTCAAGATTATTGCTAAAGAAAGACTCCTATGAAATTTCATTTCACAATTTCATGCATGCATGAACAGCTTGCTTACTCTACAGTTAGAAGCACACTTTTAACTTGTGTTCTGTAAAGGACACTGCCTATGTCCTTCAGATAAAGTTCCGCCAACAATCGTTTAATGAAGCAACTGAACCCTTCATTGTGCTTAGCATTAAGTTTCAGTCCCTCAATACAACTCCAATGTCTTGTTGAGGTCATTGTAAGTTAAGTTTTTTCTACGGGGTTTGGAATGCTCTTCTATTGCCTGCATTGTTCTCAAGAATGCTTCTCAAAGTAAAGCCAATCCAACTCCACTGTACTTTAGTGATTTTAATTCGAATTGAGGTTTCAGACTGCAGATTCGCAGATAATGTGTTCTTTTCTTGTTCGGAATAATAGGCACCAAACTTGTGTTATACATACACAGGACGTAGTGTGGCACTGAGAAGTTGTTCTCAAAAGCGTCATGCGTTATACAGCCACGCCTGCATTGTAAACCTTTCTGTATGTTTCACTCCCTTTTTATGCGTAAATATCTTCTGAATATAATTTCTGATAGAAACTGTCCAATATCCTTGAACAATAATAAATAATAAAACAATAATAAAAACAAATTAAAAAAATAAAACAAACGAACAATTAAAAAAAGTTTAGCAATTCCTAATGGTAAATAGCGCATGTATATACAATCAAAATATTTTTTATTTTTTTTTATTTTCCTTCTTTTAATTTGTTTTTAATTTATGATGATTTTCAATAAAAATTTTAATATGATTTGTAAACAATAAAAGCATTTAATAAAATGAAATAAAAAATAAAAATAAAAACAACTCAAATAAAATTGAAGAAAATACAAAGAAGTTGGGTTGAGTGATTGAAATTGAAGAAATTCAAAAAAAAATTTAAGAAAAAAAATGCTTGCAAGGAACAAACAGAATAATAGGATTTAATTTTTAAAATTTACCTAAAAATTAAGCACTTCTAAGGGTTACATAAAACAGTAAAAAAAAAATAAAATAAATACGAAAAATATTTAAAAAAAAAATTGTACATTGAACGGTTAAAGGTTTGACACAACTTGACGCCAAAACACTGCCACAGCGAAGAAAAATTTCTATAAAAAAAATAAAAATTGAAAAAATCTAAGTAATAATTAAAAAAAAAATACAAATGAAATGGAGATAAGGCTTAAATACTTGTATGTAATAATAATAATAATAATACAACAAATATAATATAAAATAAATAATATTTTAATAATAATAATAATAATAATAAGAATAATAATAATAATAAACTAAGATAAGTAAGTCTATGGTTAAAATTGTATGGGAATGTAATAATAAATAAATAATAATAATAATAATACAATACAAATTAATAATATATAAATATTTTATAATTTTTTAAGTTTTTAATATTTAATGAAGATCTCATTTGTTTTTGTAATTAATTTTTTTTTTATTTTTTTTTTATTTTTTATTTTTATTTTTTATTTTTTTTTATTTATAAAAAATATTATTACAGCCAATAAACAAATTAAATAATAAAAAAAAAATTTGTGAGCCCAGTTGCAAAAATTTGAAAAAAATTTTCATGTTTTTTGGTAGCATATTTCTGGCTGGAATTACTTTACTTGCCTGTAACTAAAGAACTTTCTTGAAATTTTGTTTAAATCGGAAACAGAAAAATCAAACAAAGTTTTAATGAAGGGCTTTTGAAGCAGCTTTCAAAGAAAAAAAAAAGAATTTTTCATATAATTTTTATTAATTTTTATTAATTTTTATTAATTTTTTTTTAACAAATCCCTATAAATGCACTTAATAATGTAGTTTAATATACTGTTACCTTTAATAAAAACAAACAAAAAAAATCATTATTATTGAACAAAATATGAAAAATTAAACAACAAATGAAGAGAAAACTCAAAATTGAAAATGATTTCCAAAAAAAAAAACCAAGAAAAAAATTACCAACAAAAGCTGCGCCATTAAAAAAAAAGGACATGAATAAGAAGAAGAAAAATTTTTAATTAAAAGAAGAAAAAAAAAACGAAAAAAAAAGAAAATTATCATAGCGTTTTATTGTTTTGTAATCTAGCTATAATTTTGAAAAGAGTTTATAAACTATACCTTGAAACAGAAAACCATTATATAAACAAACAAAAAATTAAAAAAAAGAAAAAAACAAAGTATTTAAAATGACTAGAAAAAATTATGAATTAATATTCAATTCCACTAAGCAGTTTTAAGGGTTAAGGAAAATACAATTGAATACCCAATTCCCAATTTCCAATTCTCAATAAATTCGAAATAAATAAAGAAAAAGAAATTCCATTTAGAAAATTACAAAATATTCAGAAGAATTATTATTTCAATGAGATTTTAAAACTACGCTATATTTTTAAGCCAATTTATACCACAGTCAACTTTATTTGGAGTTCAAAACCCTCGACAAATGTATAGAGCAGACCCGTTTTCTCTGTTACGAATTCTAGCACAAAATCAACTATATAGACTAGATTACTAGTCAGATTTGGCTTTGATTTTACTAGATTACGAGTTTGTCAATTCTCAGATTTCTGTCTGTCGTGACATTTGTTGCGACAAATGCAACATTTTGTCAGACAAGCAATCCACATCAAAGCCAATTAAATATCAACAAAAAAAAGTTTGAGTGCGCAATGCATTCATAGTCTGTATTGCAACAACTCTTTTCACTTGATCAAATAGCTTCACCTTACAATTTCGATTAAGACAACTACGTATAGAAGACAAGGTTCAATAACCATCGAATGTAGCCTGCAATCCACTTCATAACTAAACTTCTATTTTATATCAATTATACTTACTGCATTAGTAAATGCCAGGCCTGTAGCCGCAGTCTAGATTAGGATTTATTATTAGAAATCCGTATGTGACATGTGTTTAACCCTCGAGTTTAAACTATGTTTCCTCTGCCAATATTAATCCATGATGGTTCCTCCAGATCATCAATATGGTAGGCATCACTGTATCTTTTACTCCTAAGACATTGTGCCTGGCATATATCCATGTAGGTGAAAAACAGTTTCCTCTTCTTACTCATCTCTACAGCTTCTGTAGAAATTATTATCAAGGTGTCCACGACCAATGCATCTCGCATAAATAGCCAGAATGTAATATACTGAATTGACAACCATCCTGAAATTGCTTCTTTGGAGCTTAAACAGACTTATCGTGTGCTCTTTATCCAATCTTGATTAGATTTTCTGCACCACTTTACTACCCGAGTCCAAGGTTGGCGATTTATTGTTGACGGAATTGATGACCACATTGGAAATTGAAAGCTTGCAGGTTTTTAGAGGAATTCAGTTCGATGTCATATATGGCCAGTTCATCTGCTTTATAGTATACCTGGATATCACTGTGTTCTGGTGCTTGTATGCATGGACATATCGTTCTGTCACATCATAAGTAAATATGACCAGATGAAGGATATGATTAGATGAAGCCCTAGAAAGTTCTGCCTACAATGGTGCATGGGAGCGTAGAATAGTTTAAAGAAATCGTAATAATAAGTTTAAGGTTATGACCTTTAATAAGATCTATTTTATCTTTTTCCAAAACAACTTCAAGATGAATTGAATTATTGGCTTAATACTTAAGGAAACTGCTGTCTAACACGATAGACTGACTGTATATTCCAACATGAAGTGAATTAAAAGAATTATGAAAAATATAATAAAGTTTTTGAAAACATTCAGATTTTGAATAAATTTAAAAAAAAAAACAAAAAAAGTGGTGATTTAATTCTTTAACTTTTCTGACCTTTTTCTTATTGCATAAATTATACTTTTCCCTCAAACTGCTAAGTAATGGTAATAAATAAATAAAAAAACAATTTTAGTATGTAAGTAAGTTGTGAAAATAAGTTTTTTTTTTTGTTTAAAATTTTTTTATATTAAAAAAAAAGAAAAAATAAACGAAAAACTAATATAATTATAAAGAAACATGAGAAAATAAAAATAAAAATAAATAAAATAAAATAAAATGTACACGTTTACTTAAAAGAAAAAGAAGAAGAAGAAAAAAAACAGATTAGCAAATATTATAAATAAAATTATGATAAACTAAGTTAAAAGGCAAAGAAAAAAAACATTTTAACTAAATTATGAAAGAAAAAAATCATTAAGAAAATAAAAAACACACTGAAAAAAGAAAGAAAAAAACTAAAACAGACTTAAAATGATAAATTAAAACTCAAAGATTCTAAAATAAAAAAGTAATAAACAAAAATGAGAAAAAAATAAAAGAAAATTAAAAAAAAAATAAAAAAAAAATAAAAAAAATCTACGCTTTAGAAGCCTTTATAAAATAACCAAAAAAAAAAAAAAACATTAAAAATATTAAAAAAAAATAAGAAAGAAATAAAAAATTAAAAAAAAAGTTAAAGAAAAAGGGTTTTAACTGTTATTACATATTATTAAAAAAAAAAAATAAAATGAAAAAATAATTAAGAAAATAAAAGAAAAGAAAAGATCTTTAAATAAATAAATTTCTATTTATGATTTTTGTTAACAACTTTTAAATATTTTTCTAAATTAATTACAAATAACAAAAAAAAACTTTAAATTTAAAATTTTTAAGTTTGAAAAACTCATTCATTTCCTAAGTTTTCTATTAAAAAAAATTAAAAAAAAAAACAAGAAAAAAAATTAAACTAAACACAAAACTATTTGCATAAAAAAAGTATAAAATGATAAGCGAAAAAATAAAATAAATTAAAAATTAAATTAATAATAACAAAAAAAAAAAATACTTTTATATAAAAAAACCCTACAAAAAAATACAAAAAAAAATATTAAAAAAATAATTTGATTTAATTTTAATTTTTACTATTTATTATAAAATATAATTTAAAAAAAATAAATATTTTTATGTTTTTATAACTAAAAACAAAATAAAAATATTAAGTACAAACTAATATCTTTATCTGTATCATAAAACGTAAAATTTAAATATTTTTGTTTAAAATTTTTAATTTGTTTTTTTTTATTTTAAATTATCATAATTATTATTGTAACTTTCAGTTTAACTACAACAACTACTGTACATTTTCTTTATAAAAAAAAGTAAAAAAAAATAAAAAATAATAATAAACACACAAAAAAAAAAAAAAAAAAATTTATGATTTAATTATAAATCAAAACAAGAAAAAATTTAACAAATAAAAAAACAAAACAAAATGAAAATAATTAATAAATAAATGATAACACAATAAATAAAAATTAATAAAAAAAATTATGAAAACAAACTCTTATGTGGTTAAGTTGAGTGAACAATTTTTAAAAACATATAAAAAAAAATTATAAGAAATGACAAAAATAAAAAACCAATAAAAAAAAATTATAAAAATATAAACAAAAATTGTTTTTATTTTTCCAATATTCATATTCAATGAGGTAAGTTGAGATATTGTTTGATTGAATTCTTATCAGCATTCTGTCTTAAACCACAATCACATTGTTTTGCAAATGTGAAGTTAGTACACGATTCGTTTATAACGGGGCTTTCGTTAGACACTTCTTATCAACGAAATTTGGTTATTCATTTTAAAGACCTTTTGATGTGGAATACAACATCGTTCAAATGTGTTCCATGGCTTCTCTGGATGGAGAGCATCCGAAATTTCCCATAACTCTGGGGCCTGAATCAGGCTGCATTTTACCAATAGCATGAGTTACATTAGCTTTGAGTCACACTTTGATTTGGTTTTTATCGCATATACATGCCACTTACAAAAACCCAAGGGGAAAAAGTTGAACGGCTTCAATTCTCACGGCCAGTTTACATCACCTTTATTTGCGATGGCCATGACCTTAATCCCTTGAGCAGCTCTTAAGGTCATGTGTCGTTAGTATCCAAATTATCCAACTCAGACCAAAATAAGTTGATAATTAACCACAGTGTTCGTAAGGCATAGTCAACATCGTTCTCTAAGCAATATGTGCCATTGACGCCGCCAGTCCAAAATCTAAGCCATATGGTGACACTTTCTGATATACTGGATGGTGTTGTCCCACACTCGACAATTTTATTTGCTCACGTACTCTCTCTCTCCAGAAATGGGTCTCATCGCCGATGGTAATTTTTTAATGGAAATTAGGCGCTAAGGCTCAATCAACGACCACAAATTGTGGAAATTAGTTTCAGTAGCCATTTGCGCTAAGGCTCAATCGACCACCAAAAATTATGGAAATTAGGTTCAATAGCCATTTGCGCTAAGGCTCAATCGACGACCACTAATTGTGGAAATTAGTTTCAATAGCCATTTGCGCTAAGGCTCAATCGATCACCACAAATTGCTGTCAATGATCGTTTACCTTCAAATTCTGGATCAGTGATATTTTATACGCATGCACGCCCAAATAATGACTCAAACTTAGCGAAGTTGTGACCTGCAAAAGACCGAGAGCGTGAGCGACACTAAATCGACTACCTTTGATTCTTCTGCATACTGTTACGGAGAGCGTTGATGTTGATGTCAAGGTATGGATGTTAGTGAACTAGAATTTGTCCACCAGATTGCGAATAGTCTTTTTGGTAGGACGAATATGGTGGTCATCAACTAAGCGTTATCCGTGCATGATGATTTGTAAGATATATATCACAACTAATATGAAGGAGGTAAATTCAATAAGATTAAACTGACAAAATCGGAAGCCCTTGTTGGAACACCCATTTTAGAGCCACTTAAGGTTATCATTCTTTCCAAAAATAATAAATTGTACAAATTTTCCTAATTAAGCACATTTTGTTTAATAAGGCGACAGTATTAAATATTAATTGCAATGTTTTACTATGGCAGACCTACGAATATGACCATAAAACAGTTTCCTTACAACATTTCTTAAAGTATTTAATAATCTTCTGAGAAAAATATTCACTTTATCAAGTTAAAGTAAACTTGGGTTAAGAAGAATTTAAAATATCTTATAATTTTCCCATTTAAATTGCTTATGGGAATATCTATCGTGTGCGGTGTACTGTAATTAAATTAATTTCATTCAACATACACACAATACTCTATGATTTCTACGATAGAAATATTGTAGATCAAGACAAATGCGCAGGCGTAAACGCTTAAAGTGTTTCAATTGTAATGAAATTGTGTCACATTTGACACTTTCAATTGAAATTAAATAACAAGTGAGAAAGCTGCTCATTAAGAGGTTTACTGTTAGAGGGAAAGTATAAGCGGAAAAGATAAAACGTAATTTCTCATTGACATTGTCCTCACTATCGTCAAGTAGATGCCCATAGGGAAATGTCACTATGAAACTTTAACGAATAAAACTAGAAAAGTCTGTGGTCTATAAAGAAATTATGTTTGAAAATCAATTCAAATTACCATTAAAAATAATAACATTTTTCTCCATTTAGTTGCCATAAGCATGCACTATGTCACTTCCTTATAGAAAAGCAAAAGAAAAGAAAAAAGAAAACGTTGCTCTTCCATGAACCACCCTTTTCGATTAGTAAGTATGCATGTTAGCCTAAAATTATCTTTGATTGCATGAGTAATGAATTGTAAATTTTAATTTTTTCAAGAAAGCAAAAGTAAAATCTACAATTTAAGCTACTCTCTGAATGCAAATGTCTCTACTAAGAGAGCTTTAAAACGTATTCTATTTGAGAACGTAATAAACAACCCTGCCAGTAGCAATAATAATTACGATATAATGCTAAAACAAAACATTACAGCACGCTACAAACGAAAATATTTTTGAGAATGTTATTAGAACACACACACACACACATAGGGAATATATCACTGGTGATCATCATTATCATGGTTGGTTGGCTGCTTGGATTGTATGAAGCTTGTGAATAAATTTTTCTCTATATTCAGTTGCGGTTTTGAGATCATTGCGAACGTTACATTTTAATATTGAACAACGGAAAATTGTTTTTTAATTTTTTTTCTTTATTTGAACAAATATTTGTAGGCTGTTGCTATTTAGAAGTGTATATACATACATACATACATATAAAGATAAAGGCTAAGCTCTCGGCTATGAATTCAAATAAATCTTTATGAAAACTAATAAGCAAGTAAAGCCATATGACAGTGCAAAAGAAAATTAAGCGAATACATTGCACGCGTATATTTATAAGAAAAGAAAAAAGTAACACTTGACCCGTTTGTCTCTTTGCAATCAACAGTAGACAAGATTATTTAATTAAAAACAAGTGATTTTTTTTAAGAAAAAATAACAAAAAAAAGAAAAAACTTGAGAAAGAATATTCCCTTAAAAATATTTTGAAAAAAAAAACACGAAAGAATTTATTTTCTAGGCAGCAAAAAACGACGTAATTTTTACAACTACAACAACAAAAATTAATGAATTAATATTCATTAAAAAAACCCAAAATTCTTTCAATTAAATTCATTACGTACATAATTATCAAAAAAAAAAAACCAAAAAAAGCTTTTAATACCATAAAGCCAAAGCAAAGTATAATAACCACAGCAAAAGTTTAAATTTAATTTAATTAAAAAAAATAAAAAATAAAAATAGAAATTAATTAAAATCCAGAAATTTACTCTTCAGACTTTGAAAATAATTAAAAAGAATTTGAAAAATGTGTTTCAATTTGCTGTGCTGCTAAGACAAACAGCTGTTTAGCCTGGATTTTCATTAGAAAAGTTTCTTTTTTTCAAAACGAAATTAATAAAATTAAATAATTTAATGCAATTTATATTAGATCTTATTCTCATTTAATATATACATACGCTAAGTATATAGAAAAAAAAACAAAAAAAAATTTTTGAAATTCTAATCTAAACTGTAGCCAAAGAACAGCGGGAGAGCAGCATTTTATTTGAAATGAAACGTAAAACGATAATATTCTACCATCACAATGACAACAATAACAGTATGTGTAGATATTTTGCATTGTTATTGTTGTTGTCGTCGTTTATAATTTTAATTAGTGTATCCTGTGTGTCAGGTGCACGTCAAGACCGCCAGAAAACAACAAACATGGAGGCAAAAGTTGGCTCATATGCCGTCTTTAATTGTTATATTGATTTCCCATATGATTTGCCCATACCATATGTAGTGCACTGGAGCAAAGATGTGAGTACAATTAGTTTCGATATTAAAAAAAGAAAAATAGAATATAAATATAATACATATTATAATTGCATATAATATGCAATTAAAGCTAAAAACATATTTCAATAATTTAAAAAAAATGCTGGCAAAAAATTGTGGAGGTTTTTTCTGAAGACTTTTCCTAGAGTGTACAGAAGAGTGTTTCAATTGGAAAACCCTTAATTACTTTAGAATATACCTTGAATTTGGTGAATTTTTTGTTTAAGAAATCAAATATTTTAGCAACTCATTAAATTGAATGCAATAAATCGATAAACAGTACATTTATCGCTCTTATCTATTACTTGCCAAACAACATGCTCGAATGCAATAAAATACTCTTACTTTAAGCATGACTCTATCATATCTAAAGCAGTCCTGAGTAAGGTACATCAAGCAAATATTATTTCTATTCCCTCTCAGTAAGGCAGCAATTAAATCTCTTGCCAAAGGAAACACTCTCCTATGGAATAACAATTCCCGCATGAATACAAGTATACCCCCTATACCTCCACTGGTAAATACTGGATTTCGGAAAAATTTCGCTTTACTGCCAGACTATGATTTCCTTATTTGAACAGAAAGCGTATCAATTAGTAAGTACGCATGCAAAGTGCCTTATAAATAGATTCTGTAAAGGTTATAGATCGACTGAGAACGAAAAGAGTATTTTTCACTGGGGTGGGGTAACCTTTCTTGCTGGTCTAATGGAGTTATTGTTACCAGATATCCAATCGACATACATAATTGGTCATTACAAAACTGCAGTCAGGATTACGACCTAACTTCTCACACTTTTCATGTGTTTTCCAGCGCATTCCTAAAGCAGACTTCAGTTGAATGTGAAACGCTCAATTGGTTCAAATTGAGCCACATCATATTTGAGCCCCTGATCAACAGACCAACTTATGGCCAAGAAATATATAAGCCATAAACTAAAACTTGCAGTAGCCACTTAAAGCCAGGTTTCCTCTCATTTAAGCCTCTCAGTATAGCTTTCCAAGCCTTAGATCTTTGTAATACGAACATCAGCTGAGACCCAAATAAAGAACAAACCTTTTCGACCACTTCATAAATGTGACTTCCCACACAGTGATACATCACTTCGCACGTGAAGAGTCCTTAAACTGACAGAGTCAGGTAGACAAGGCAGTTTAGTCCAGTCTAACCTTCGGTAATACTGATCTAAGTTGTTTTCATCTCTCGAATTCGAATCTGGATTGCTTGAGTTTTTAGATATGCTGCAGGATGACATTAATTTCACCTCATAAAATTCAAATCATGCTAGCAATAGTTCCCCACTAAGATTTTGGCAGACTTTCTTTAAAACAATGGTGGTATAGGAATGGATATGTCCAAGCGAATGTAACTGTGTGGCATATTTTATTCAATGGAAGTATGGCGAACAGTTTTATCCCGGAAAAGAGTAATATTTTTAGGTTCTGGAACTAGTTCTATATGTTTATGTAAATACTGTAGAAGTCATCGTAGTCTCTAGAAGGTAGCGTATTGGCTTATTAGACTTATGGAAATGGTTCAAACTCTAGGTCAGACATCTCAAACAAAACGAAATATGATAACAGCAACAGATTTCAGGCAAATACTCTGAGAGTAAATAAATTTTCCATGAAAAATATCTCAAAAAGCGGTCGTTTGCAATCGACTTTAAACTGAAGATCCTGTTACTCATGTATAAAACTAACACACACAATATAAGTGGTGTCAGAAGCTAAATGGTAATCCTGCTTGAAGGGTCCAATTAGGTAATTTGGTTTTAAGGTCTGCGTATGTAGCGACAATTAATATACGATTTAAGACTGACACATATTTTTTTCAAATTTTTTAATCTCAAAGTAGCTTAACATATTCTATCCTTCGAATTAGTATGTCTTGCTGTACGAACTCTACTTCCGGTTTTCATATTTCATCACAAAATGATTAAAAATTTTTTAATTTTTTTTTTTTAACTGATTGTTGTTGTCATATAATCCAGAGCTCTGAACTAGGCTGAATGGCTTTTCGACAATAATTTTTAATTCAAATGGTTTTTGTTTTATTTTTCATTTGTAGAAATTCTAACCGCAATTATATGATTTTCCTTAATGTTGTTGTCGTTTTTTACAGTTTTTTTTTATAATTTTTTTTCTTTTTTTTTGCATAAAATGATACTTTAAATACTTAACCGCATTAACATACAGTATCATATCGAAATTTGGGTGTGTTTAGCATTACACTTTAGATACGCTACAATAGGAATTCTTTTTTTGTATATGTAAAGCAGGGATATTATTAGGCAAAGATTGGAATTATTTTATAAATCATACATTAGGGTATTTAGAAATTCGTTTTCCCTTGAAATTGAAACACTCCCTTCATTTGGAAAATTTATTTTCATTTTAAAAATTTTAAAAATTGGAGCCATCATCAGTTGTTATTGGCTGGTATTGTATTTATATCCTATGTACTGTACAGTATAGTATATGGCAAGTCTACTAACTTAATAAATAAATAAATAAATAAATAAATAGTCAGTAGTTGTTGTATTATTGTAATTTGATAATAAAACACATGTCAGAAGTGTGTCAAATAAATTTCTCGATAGAGAACTTCTACACAATTTCACAATATTATTTCGTTTTCGTTTTCGATTAAGTTTTTGTTTTATTTTCTATTTTTTTTTTCTAATTTTTGTCATGCTAATAAATATATAACAAAACAAAACAATGATTTGAGAATTTTAATACAATATTTGTGGTGAATATGAAATATCATAATATTTTATAATAATTCTCTTAAAAAAATAAAATCAAAAAAATTTTCTTTTTTTTTCATTTTCATCACATGATTTTTACACTAAAACGTTAAATACCTCGAGACGAAATTTGATCAACGAAAGGGATATTAAATGTATTGCTAAGAGACTGGCATCTAATGGTTTCAGTCTTCTAATAAAGTTCAAAAAATTCACAATTATTTGAAATATTTTACCTTGAAAAGTATTTGAAATCTTAGACAAAAAAAAAATAGAAAAAAAAAATTAGGAAATAAAAATATTTTCCCTTGAATAGTAATGAATATTATTTAGAAACAAAAAGGATTCATAAATATAATGGCCAGATCTAAGTCAAAATATGGTCTGTATGGCCTATCATACACTCACAAAAAAAATTAAAAATTTTCAAGTCATATTAAAAGCCATAGATAGGCATCTGATATGAACCTGTGATTTGAATTTTGATTAATAGCATAGGCATGAGAAAGTATTTCGCAATATAGGTGCACAAAGTGTAAGCCAAATGAGGGAAGTCTGTGTCGTGGGCGTTCAATACTGAAACGAATTCTATTTGCTTTCATATGCGTTCAGGTGTCATGCGAAATGTACAACTTTACATGACAACTTCGGCTCATAAAATAAACTGAATTTGGCCAATGGCATAGGCAACATTGGCTTTGAGAACCTCTGTGGTTAGTGGCTTATTCGCAAGCAAAAAGTTAAAGGAGTCCAAGTGCTCGATCTAGGTACAAACCACCTCCACGTGAGATGAAGATGTGCCTAAATCGATTGAGCAGAAAATCCCATGAGGCATATACAGTCGTTCTATTGCAACTGCAAGTCATTGGTGTCTAGATCATTCAATTCGAGCTATAATTCTCATCTGGCAAACAGTGCTCTTAAAGGAATTTGTACTGTTGACTCCACCAGCTCAAAAAGCATATTAAACAGTGACTTTTTAGCTCTCTCATGTAGATATTGAACAATTCTGTTTGTTATTAATTCATTAAAATCGCATGTCATCTGTGACCAGTTTACATCACCTCCAATTGATATTGCAGAATATCCAATGTGGCATGAGCTTTACGGTACGTAGCACCGCTCTGTCGAGATCATATGTCATTATCGTCCAGATCATCCAATTTTGACTAAAAGAAAACGTTAATCAGCACCCTATAAAGCTCGTCGTTGACAATGATATAAATATACTGATAATGACAACCTAAAATCTACACCAAACAATCACTTTTTCGGTATCTTATGTTGATTGAAAACGGTCCAATATTTACAATTTTGTTTGTTCATGTATCTATTCATCCAGAAATGGTTTTCATTTCTAAAAATAATTTTTTGATAAAAAAAATTAGAATGCTCCAGAGTCTATTGAGCGAATATGTGTACATCGTTGTCTATGACCCATATCTACTCGTACATGGTGATTTAATAAAACAAACTGAATAGGAGAAAACTAATTTTACAGTTACAGCTCCAACAAAATGGCCGTTATCCATTATCAAAGTTCGGAAGACAATGTTGAAAGACATTAGCTCTCTGGCGAGTATGGACTAGAGGGTCTTCCTAAAAGGTTTATTTCTTAAAGAGGTAATAAGTTTTGGTCTTCTCAGTATTTCAGTTTTATAGACATCATAACATGCCTATCGTTTAATTACAAAGTGAGAAAAGTCATGGTATTTTAAAGACACAAACACCATTTGAAACAGATGCGTCATCTGCTGTGAATCCTTCCATTTTTAGCACAAGCATCCATACTTTGTAACTTTTTTGATTCGATAGATTTATGTATACATAATACATACATAATTGGCCATTACAACAGTTCAGTCAGGATTAGGGCCTAGCTTCTCACAGTTTAAAGTCGAGTTTTTGCCAGAAATCTGTTGAGAGGAAGCCGCCGAAGAAATATATTTTTTTTTTTTTGATATTTCGTTTTTGTTGTCTGACCGGGGATTCGAACCCTGGTCTTTCGTCTAATAAGCCAACACACTACCTACCTGACTACGGCGACAGCATACTAGTATACAAGTATTATATTTAAAATTCTTCCACCTTACCACACTCCCCTACTGAAATTGTTTTTTCTTCAATATTTTTTTTTAAATTTTTTTTTTTTTTTTTTATTTCATTGTGCTAATTTTAATAAAAGAAAATATTTACGCATTATTATAATAGCCGCTCTGAATTATTTTAACACAATATAATGCTACTTAATGGATTATCACTTTGCATGAGGTCCCATAAGAATGAATAACCAAATGGACAGACCAATTGTCAAACTACATGCATTAATACTTTCGTTTATATGTATGTATGTATATGGTATATTGACATTAATTAAATAGAATATGATTGCATTTCATTTTAATAAAATTTTTTTTTTTTTGTTTACAAAAAAAAAACAATTTTTTTTTTAAATTAAAAAAATTTTTTTTGCATTTAATTTTGGATTTTTTTTTTCTTTGTTTTGCATTTTACGGCATAACAAAATAAAAATTAATAATTACGCCTAAAAATGCGAATAATGGATGATATGCTCGTGCTCGTGCTCAGGCTCCAGCTCATGCTGATGATGATACAGATGCTGCTGTTGCATTTTCAATGATGATGACAAAGAGTCCAACAATTGGTTTTTCATTTAATTATGATCGTTGAAGTGCTTCTGACTGCATTGAATGACAGCATTGCTGACTAATTGTGCAAAACTGGTTCAATTGATATGTCACTTTACGCTCCTCACTTTCAATTGTAGTGCAATATTGAACAAAACAAAAACAAAAAAAATATTGTGAAAAATAAACAGAAAATTAAGCCGAGAAATGAAAACAAAATTAATAATGAAAAAAAATTTAACAACAACAACAACTACAAAAGGAATATTTTTTTTCTTCGTTGAACAAGTGACATCATTATCAAATAATTTTCTTTTTTTTCCCCGGTAATTTTGTTGTGGTTGTTGTGTTTTTATTTAATAGTTAATTATTTATCCAAAGTGTAGGTTTTTAACAAAAATTCATGATGAACAAACAATTAAATTATATGGTTTGTAATGCAGACTGAGCGTGTGTATATGTGTTTGTGGTCAGATTTTCATTTGAAATTAATAAAAATAAAAAAATAATTTTCTGTGCTTTCGTTAGGGGTTATAAATGGCAACCAACTGTGAAGTTCGTTGTCAGAGTTTATGAAATTATAGTTTCAAAAATAATATGAAAATTTCATTCGTTTAATTAATTAATTTAAAGTAATAATTATGAAATTCTCTAGATACATGCATTATGTTAGTAGCTGCTGATGATTTAAACAAATTTTGAAAGGATTCTGACAGTAACTTATGTTACAACTACTGGTTCATATCTTCTCATAGGTGTTGAAAGTGCCTGCTTAGATTTTCTCTGTCCAACATCATGTTTTCGCTTGAAGTTCTAATACTATTTACCCTTATGCAGCAGACATTTTGCATTCGTAATCAGTTTATAACATAAAAAGGCAAAACCTTGAAAAATCTTTAGTAAAGTAAATACCACCTTCATTCTGGCAGAATATAAATTACTCACCAAAAGATTTTCCCAGTTTCCAAGGTCAAATAACTAATTGGCTATTGATAACGGTCATCTTGTTAAAGCTACGTCTGTCAATTATAGTAATCATCTATTCAATCTGATTGAGCTAGTCACGCTAATTGAATTATTTTATCAAACTTCATCTCTAAAAATCATTTCCAGCAATGAGATCCATTTCAGGATGCATGCAAACGTGAACAAACCCAGTTTTCGTATCTGGGACGATAGCAATGGACATGAGATCCATGAGCACATGAGAACCATGAACGTTCAATGCACTGCATGGTGTGAATTTTAACTGACGTTCCATATTACTTTGAGAACGACGTTGGCCAGGCCAATATGGCCAACAGTGAGTATTCTATGTCAATGATTGTCAACTTATTGTGGCCTGAATTAAATGATCTAGACAACAACAATGAGTGCTTTGAATAGGATAGTGCTACGAGCAACATAGCTTATGTCGTATTGACTCTGCGCAAATGATTTAACAGCATGGTCATCTCACGAAGTAGTGAAGTGGCCACCGATATCGTGCGATTCAACTGCGTTAGACTTTTTTGTCGGGTTTTCTTAAGTCGCAAACAACAGGGGTCTTCAAAACCAATATAACTTTCAGTCAAATTCAGCCTGATTTATACGCTACAGTGATGAATAATTGAACACTTACGATGAACTCCACCAAGAGAAATCAAATTCAGTCTGATTTATATGCTACAGTGATAAATATTTGAAATCTTACGACGATCTCCACCAAGAGAAGCTGTGACGAATATTTAAACGTTTTTATATTCCACACATACTGATAAAAAAAAAGATCTTTAACAGGAATTAAAAGTTCAAAATATAACGATTAAAGTAAGGCAAGTAAGGTAAGTATGTAAGGCAAACTTTGAACTATAAATTGGATACAGCAAGGCCACACGCACACCCTGTTTATAACTTTCGAATTGTGCTTTAGAATTTCCAAAATGTCTTTACATCGGGTGGCATATTCCAGACACTTTCCGGCCAATGTTCACTTTAAACGAATTGCCTACAACCAACTTATAACAGATGATGTCCTTTTCGTTTCACGAAATACAGAATATTGCCATGATGCCAAGATCTTTCTGCTTTCTGTCGTTTATTTGGAGTATGTTGCTGTCGATGATACCACTTAAAGAGTAAAAGCTTTTAATGACCCCTGTTAAGAAATCAAAGAGAAAAATGTAGCAGCACAACTTTGAACAAAAATATTGGCATTACGCGCCATTGACGCACATTAACTGACGCATTTATTTGGCCGTTCAGGCGATTTTCATGAAATACTTTGGGGTTTATATGTAGCTTGAATGTGTGAATAATCTTTTGTAATGTATCTTGGTTGTCATAAATAGGAATTGGACTGTTCCACTAAGATCCAGAAACAATTGAGTTACTCTGGGCTAAATTTTCATCCACTAAAGCCTTATTGCTTAGCTCTATGACGGTAGCAATTCAATTCCTAATGACATGTGCTCTTATATACATTGTTTAAAAGCATTAGGAGAGCGATTTCACCCAGGATTCTTTCAGAAAGATGATCAAAATAAATCCTCTTATAATTCTATTAAATATAATACAACACAGCTAAATGGTCACCTTAAGCCATTAAATTAAATTGCCCGTGTATGATGATTATTCATCATTTAAAATTTTAAAATGTTTTTAAAGTTTTTTCCTTTTTTTTTTCTCTTTTTCTAATTTCCTAAACGTTTCTATTATTGTGAACAACAAAAATGATTTGTTGTATGATTTATAACACTTTCGTTGTATTGTTATAAATATTTTTCATTCATTAATTCATTCATTCAATCATTCTATACATGGATGGATGGTGGTATGTACGAGTATGTATGTATGTGCATGCATTTATAGATATTTTTGTGAATAAAAATTTAATTAAAGTTGATTTTTAAATAAAATTGCATTATTATTCACAACAAAATAAAATAAAATAAACAGTTGTCAACAAAAATGCCATTCAATTCAATTCGATTGAACCCGGACTGTAATTGATTTCAACAACAACTGAATAAATTACAATACAAATAAGTAGAATACAACAACATACACTTATTCGCACATAAAGAGGAAATAAACAAATACATACAAACACTACAAAAAGAGATATAAATAAACACATACATACATACAAACTCATATACATATGCATGCAATCATATACGCAACGCATTCTCTAGTAAACAATAAAAAAAAAGTCCAACCAGCCAGTCAATAAACACTGCAGTGCCTCCTGTATTGTGTCTCTTGGCTGCATTGCCTGTGAGTCAGCTTACGAAAGAGAAAAATCAAATAAAAGCTCGCGTCGTATAACAGGCTATTTGCTTGTTCCTTTACATACACACATACACACATATGAATGCAGTTGTGATTGTGAGTGATTGTGTATTAGTATGCTTATGTCACTGTCATATCACAGCAGTAACTGTCAATTATTTTGTTTTTGCAAATTTTTTGTTTAATGACAATCAATTTTATTCCTACTCTCGCATGTATTTGTGTTTATAACCACTTATGGTACATACATACATATGAACATACAATACGTCTGTATTCAATCACTCGTGTTTTATATTTGTTTCTATTTATTAATGCGTATGTGTGAGTACACATGCATGCTTCAGTAAAGTAGCCTGAGAGAGAGAAAACTGTGTTTATGTTGATTTTTTTAAATGGCCTTATACACCCTCGGAATTTGTACTAATCGTGTCGGAATTACTCTATGAATGAAATGGAGCTGATTGCTTAGGTGGAGAATAAAGCCGCTTAAAATATCTGGGATCAATTGGCATCCTTAATTAGACTTTTGAGTTACATCCAGCTTACTTATCCCTCAACAGCCAATTTTTTTATTTGTTTAGTTAGCTTCTTGCCATGGCAATCCCAGTTTCGCCTTCCATACGTACTTAATTTGAGGGCCATTTTTGTAATATTATTTGCAAGCTTCTGTAGGAGTGGACAAACTCCAGCACCGTTTCCCCAAGCTCATATCCTAGACTAGGAAGTCACTTCTATCCTTATGGCGATTGTATGATTTGTTGGATGTAATAAAAAACAATTTCTAAAGGGTCTTACAACATGAGTCTCAAATTTAAATCGATAAAATAATTCTTCAGTGACTTCCTCTACCTCTCAGCGAATTTCTGGACAAAAACTCTGCCCTGAAAAGTATCTCAAAAACCTATCGTTCGAAGTAGAATTTAAACTGTAGGTCCCAACACCTTTGGATGAAATTAACACACACAACTTGGTTGGTGTAAGAAGCTTGGTGGTACAAATATTTTATATAAAATCACTGGTTCCGGAAGGGTATAGAGTAGCACATATTCGTTCTACTGTGTCTTAAAAATTATTTAAAAAAAAAAAAAAAATTGTTATTTTTTTTTTAAATTTAATTAAAGAATTTTTTTACTCATTATTTTAACCAAATTATTGACACATTATTTATCTCACAATTGTGTTTTCATTCCATCATGCCATTACTCCACTTTCGTTCAATCATTCATTCATATGTTCACCTTGCAAACAACATCATCATCATCATCATCATCATCATTATCTTCTTTCATTTCATTTCATTTATTGCAAAATAAGTTTCTTGTTGTTTTTATTGTTTCCTTAATTTCATCACTGGAATCGTATCGTATCGGTTTAATTTGTTCGATTGCTTTTTCAATCATTTAGTCTGTCATTCGTTCATTTATTGAATCGTTATTTCATTTGTTCATGCACATTATTTCGTCGTTCAGTAGGTGATGGCATATTTGGCTGTCTACTGAAATGTGTAGACAATCATTACAATTTGATATGTGTGAGCGCGGTTTTCTTCTTCTTCTTCTTCTTCTTCTTCTACTACCGTCATCATTTCTCTTTAATAATTGTGGGAATGAGAATTATCTCGAGATTATTAAAGGCGTGAAATATTTGTAAGAGCAATAGCGATTTGATTTTTAATCGAAATTTGAAAAATATATCGGGTGCTCCAACAGGAACTTCCGAAATCAGATAGATGCTGATAATGGTCACCTTGCTGAAGCTACATCTGTAAAATTTCTTGTCAATTATGTTGTCTGTTTTACCAAATCAACATGGGCGGTGGTGGATAAATTCGTGACCAGCGGCTAACCAACACCGGCACATCGACGAAACGTAATGGTATCTGCCGAAAACATGTGCAATTCTGCAATAGATCTGAGACAGCCGATTTTACATTGTCCACAAAAACTTGTCTTTACGCAAACTACAAGAATTTTCGTGACGTCATGAGCCTGCACCTTTTCAAAATGCAACTGGCACAGGTATTCAAAGTAAGCGACCAGCGTTCTGGAGCAATTGGCAACTGACTGAACAAAATTTTCATTGATAACTTTTGTTTTAAAACTAGAAAGTGTGTAATGAAAGACCCGTTACCAATAAAGAAAACACAGTGTATGCCCTTGAAAGTTTTTTATTCGTTTGAAAGACATCTTAACGCCATTATGTGTTCAAAGTTCTGCCATGGCTTCTGTGAGTGGAGCGTATTCGTAATGCCAAATTTTCCAAGATTCCGAGGCGTTAATCAGTCTAAACAGGACCGATTTTGTAAGTTAAGTTGGTTTGTGGCTTATTCGCCTAAAACTGTTACTTAAGGACATCCCACAAGAAAAAATTTAATAGAGTCCAATCGTATAATTTCTGTGATCAATCCACATCACCTACCATCGAGCTAACCATGCCCTCAAATCGCTCGTGCAGAATACTCAATGTGGTATGAAGTGGGTGACGCTTAGCGCACTACATGTCGTTAGTGTACAGAATGATTAGGTAGTTATCGTCTTACTTTTAGTTTGATGACCTGGCCAATATCACATTAAAACAAATATGGACTCATAATGTCCCCAGTCCAAAATCCTAACCAAACAATGAGTTTTTGAGAAGCCTTCAATGCGACAATTTTGTTTCTCCATGCTGTTCATCGCTGAAGATGAGCGAAGCACGGATTTCGTTGCAATTTTATTGTTTGCACATGTTGTTGCATCATTTAACCATCCAGGATGATTTGGGAAGACATAATAAATGATTGACAGCTAATTTGGCAGATGTAGCTTCAACAAGATGGCCGTTATTAATTGTCAAATCCTGTTGAACTGCCCTATTGAAGTACTTGCCATATGGAATTTAGTGATAATGAACTATGGTGACTGAAACGAATTTGACTTTGACTTTCTATGATACTCTTTGTTGGTATCATTGTCGCCATAGGCTAGTAGGTAGCGTGTTGTCTTATTAGACACGAGGCCTCGGTTTAAAACCCCAGGTCAGACATCAAAAGAAAATATGAAAAAAAGTATTTCTTCGGCGATTTCCTCTCAGCAGTCCACTGTGCAGCAGTCCGATGAGCAGGAAATCTAGTAAGCCAACACGCTACCTTCTAACCCATGGCGACAATGATACCAACAAAGAATAACAAGAACTCTGAAAGTAAATAAAAAGTTGCCATGAAAAGTTTCTCCAAAAATCTGCAATTCGGAATCGACTTTGAACTGTAGGCCCCAGCACTCATGTATAGAATTAACAAACACAACATAAGTGGTGTGAGAAGTTAGGTTGTAATCCTGTATCATTGCCTACAGTCGATTGAAGCCTGAAAAGTTTTAAAATTCGAAAACTAAGATGAGAATTGTTTTACCTTCTAAGGGACTTGAAACTGGATTGTTTGTTTATCCTTATAAATCTGTATTTGATGTAAATGATTTAACACATTCATACCTATGTATGTATATATGCATGTACATATTTAATTTATTTAAAAACAATTCTGTCTAATGAAGTTAAATTACATCATGTAGGTGGCGAAAGTATCTTCTTGGTAAAAATTAATATGCAATTTTCTAAGGTTACCTTAAATGATGCAAAAAATTAAATAAATTTAATACAATGTTGATTATCTAATAATAACTGTCACTACTAAGGTAATATTCTAATGTTTCTTTGTAATTTATTGTAGAAATTTTATGTATTTTCGAAAGGAATTTTTCTGCGAATTTTCTCACCCACATAGTGATATGCAAATATCTTGCAATTGGCATTGGAAAACCACGAAATAATTTTTAAATAAAATTACTTAGACATAAAGAAACGTATGAAATATGCTAAAAAAAAAATCACTGTTTATAACAGCATGAGTACATATACACCTACAATCGAAAGGAGAAACATAACCGGTGTACGAGTAATAGCAGCAGCATGATTTGATGGCAAAAAAATAAACGGAAAAAAAGATAAAAAAAATTTCACGGTCAAATGCCATTATAATTATTATTTGTTTATAGAGGGTCTTACTTATTTATCCATTTAGCATCGACCATATCTACGGCCATTTAGATTTTCTTTCTTTAGCTGCTCTGTATGAAAACAGTACACTGTACACGGGGTGGTGGTTTTTCGTTCTTTCTTTGGATGCTAGTCAGTCAGTGTCTTATGTTTCTACGAATCATATGAACATCATAGTCATACAAATAATTTGTTTCCATTGAAGCAGATAACTTTGACATTTACATACATACATACATACATACACACATATGTAATATATATAAAGAAAGTATATTTGTCTGTCTATCTATCTATGAGTTTTTTCTATTGCTTAGTTTATATATGATTATTGTTGTTGTTATTGTTAGTTTTGTAAAAAATGAAAAAAAAAATAGAAAAACAAAATACAAATTACCGGATAAATCAAGTTATGTACGGTAATTTGTTGGATTATGTTGATGAATGAGTTTTTTATTGATTCGAAAGCACATCATCATCAGATTCAAGCGCATGAATGAATGACAAGTATTTTGGGCTACTATTTTAGGTGTTTGTGTACTGATGAGATGTGCATACACATATATTTTAAATTTCTTTTTTTTTTAAACAAATGACATTTAAACAAATTAAAATAATGAAAAAAAAAATATACGCAGAAAATAATTATGTTGTTGGTTTATGACAACAAAAAAAAAAAAAAAATAATTAAAATTAAAATTAAAATGAAAAATAATTGTAATCTTTAAGCATAAATTAATTAATGATAACATTTAAATATTTAAAAATAAAAATAATTTAATTAGCAGCGCATATTTTTCATTTTCCGTTATTATAGTTTCTTGCCTCTAAAGAAATCATCTTCAAATTACAATTCACTTGTAAATATTTTCCATATTCGTAAGGCTTCTGAGCAGTATTGTGAACTGAAAGGTGTCTTTATCTCATTAATTTCTAGTACAAAAGATAAAAAAATCCAAACTCTACTAAATATAGTCTGTGAGTTATTAGTATGCTATTAATGACAGCCAGGAAAATAAATCATGTTCACTAATAAGGTATTCAACTTCGGGAGACCACGGTTCAAATCCCATAATATTTCTCTAGCGACTTGCTTTCTCAATAGATTTCTACCAAAAATTTTAGGAGAAAATAAAAGCTTCTCAAAAATTTATTGTTCAGAGTCGACTTTAAACTGTAGTCAATACACATAGTATAAGTGATGTGAGAAATTAGGTCGTAATCCTGACTGAACGGTTGTAATGACCTAATATGTATGTATGTAGGTATGTATGTATGTATGTATGTATGTATGTATGTATGTATGTATGGATGGATGTATGTATGTATGTATGACCCAAATTATGCCAATTGTTTCTGTTCTTGGCATTGGTTTTTTGAATATCTTACGATCAAATTCACATATTGTGGGAATTTCTGATTTGGAACTCTAATTTGGCACATTATAGGCCTCTCTAAATTAGCTAACAATTTCCTTTTCGTTAACCTAGAACTGTGATTTTAAGAGTATTTCATACGTTGCAGTTTCTTATACCCTTCCTTCTAGTGTTTTCGATTACTCTGCATGGGGATTTCATTTCTCTAATCTGCGCCCTGGTATCATAGCCAAAAGCTTTATATACGCGCTATTAGGGGGTGTTACTAATTTCATAACTCTAGTTATACTATGAAGTTTTTGTTTAGAGCGTAAAAGACTTTTCTTACTGCAAATATCCTTGTGATATCATCTCCTTATGCATCCAATACAGGACCAATATGGGACAACGCATTGACAAACGAATGCTTAGGAGATTCTTCAATTTATATGATGTATTGTGTTGGAACACTGCGAATATATGTAGTTACAGGAGAAAAAAGAAACTGCATATGTATGTGTACACCTTCATTTTTTCTTTTTTTCAAATCGCTTAGTGTGTTGGCATAACACTCGCCGTTGATTGTTTACTCTTTTGTAGTCAGTCAATATGATTCTTAGCATATATATTCGAAAAAAAAAGATTTCTACGTGGTTTAAAAGCCCATAGAACTGACTGATCAGCCAGAAAACCACTGTTTGATCTATGCAATGCTGCGGTAAACCAAAGTTTTGTTATGACGACAGATGCAATAGAGTAACCCAATGATATTGTCGCTACAGAACGCCAAAAACTTTGATGAAATTGTCACGCAATTGAGTTTGTGTTTGATTGTGTCTTGAGAAACTACTTTTCATACCCAATCGGTAATTAACGGTTGAACCCATAGAAAGTAATATGAAATACCTAAAGCTTCCTCAATCTTTGTTAATTTTCATCTACAATATTATGAGAATTTCAACTTGGTTTCCAGAATGTTCGATTGCTTCCATGCCTAGTATGAATACAAAGAAATTTTTGGTTGCCAAAGTATAATCATTATTTCATTATTTCCATTTTATTTTTAAACCTGCCAATAGCATTGAAATGTTTTCATTTTACATCAGCCACACACAATTTCTAGTTTCCGCCTACCATATTCAATATAATCTCTCTCTCTCTCTCTCTCTCTATCTCAAACGCATAATAAAACTTGCATAAAAGAATTCTTAATTAATTTCTCTTGAATAAAATATTCTATTCGTATATGTTAGTTGCTATTAATTCCAGAGCTTTTAACAATTTTAAATAGTTTTCAACAAAACTTTACGAAAGGCCAGGAAGAGCCTTATCAACGTAACCAGTGTTTTGGTCCAATGAACTTCCGCATTCAAATTACTGTGAGCTGTTTAAACATTGAGTTCTTTGGAAAATAATTAATTTAAATATTGTTGTTGTTGTTGTTGTTGTTGCTCGTATTAATCAAAATATATTTGTTTAACTTTATTAAACAAAATAGAAGAAAAAAAACGAGAAAAAAAAGAAAATTACTGTCAATGACACTAAACAATCCATATAGTAGGGCGTCTATATATGTTTGTATGTACGTACCATACATAAATGGTACACGTTTTAATAGTTCTTCTCTACTCTAATGAGTGTTAGTATTTGCTAGTGTTTTAATTTATTTTTGGTCTTTGTTGTTGTTGTTGTTAGTATTATTGTTTTTTTTTTTTTGGTACATTTTAGTTACTGTCAAACTGTCATCCACTTTATCTAAAATTTGTAGTTGTTGCAAGTAAATTTTAAGGTTGCACCACATGATTTCATTAGACACAACAACAACAACAGCAACAATAGGTTTTCAGTGCATTTGGCTTTGTGCACCCTATAGAAATTGGAAATAGTTAACAGATTATGTTGTTTGATTTGCCGTCAACACAATATATTTTAATATGTTTATCTAAGGATTAAATAATTTGTGTAAGCAAAATATGGCCACAGATGCAGTAGTCGAACTTTTCAAAGTATGCCTCTTTTCAAAGTATACTCGTCATAACGTGGTACATGTAGGTCTTCATATGTTCTTGTGTTAGTGAATAAGTGCGACATAAGTCTGTAAGCATAAAATACGCCAATTTTGGTGGCTAATTGTTTTTGCCTAAAACCTGAATTTATCTTTCCGGGAAACTTCTCATACAGTTAAGCCAAAATCGAACATGTTGACACCGTTTTGTTGAAATAACATGCCCTTCAGTTCATAGCCTTTAATTACTGTCCAAAAAAAAAACATAGCTTATCATATGGTCGTATCTGTTTCAATTGAAGATTATGATGTTTTTATGGTAATTTTTGAAAATATACGTTCCTAATGAGAAGCACAGAATAACTTTTTCCAAATTCAATGCCGATCATGCTTATCGATGTACTTCTTCAGACCTCCAAGTATTGAAATGGCTTCTCTTTATTTGAACTCATTCGGGTTTTATGTCCAGCCGTATACTAACGACAGTAGTGGCTGTAATCTATTAGGTAGTGAGTTGGCTTAATAGATCATGATTCAAACCGCAGGTCAGGCATCTCTAACAAAACGAAATATGAAAAAATATTTCTCCGGCGATTTCTAGCAAAAACTCTGAAACAAAGAAAGAAAATTTCTATAAGCCTCTCTAAAATTCGACTGACATATAATACCGCTACATAAAATTTCCCCAAAGTAGTTCTCATTACCGTATAGTGTGTCTATTATTTGTCTTCCACTGTCTCCAGCAGTGGTACAGCACCAGTAAATCATTTTAACTCATTTACTTGCTACATTTGTTGTAAATAAATTTAATATTTATCTGAACCAATCTAAAGTGAATGTCAAACTTAGCAGGTGGCTAAAACTGAATACAATAAGAAAATATCACTATATTTTCACAAGAGTACACCTAAACAAATGCAATTACAAACATACACACACTGTTTTCTCTCTCTCTCTCTCTTTCTATCTTCCATACACGCACACTCATATACAAACGTACGTTTGAATACACAATATTTCATTAATTCGCTTATAAGGCTTACACATACATGCTACATACGTATGTATTCCTTATAACTGCAACCATACAACCAACACTGGCATGCCTATTCGTTCGTTCATGTCAATGCTTTTGAATGCATTTATTGCAACCATGTGTGTACAGAGAAGAATAGCTTTGTAATTGTATTGGTTAAATACTTATATCCATACGATCTCTTAAACAAATGCTTGTGTGTGTGTGTGTGTGTATTTTCACTAATACATATGAACTCATGAACATATCGTAAGCCTTTATAGAATCGTATTTACAAAAATTTATGAAAATTTATTTAAAATTATTATCGTTGTATACTATTTATACTCTAAATATGATGTTCTCTTTGAATTTATTTATCTCTTTCCCAAAAGAACAGTTATAACGCAACGACCGCAACAGCAATAAAACACCGAGTTATATGACAATATATCGTGTGTGTGTGTGTGTGAGTGTTGTGTTGTGCTCAATATAAGTTTTATTAGGTACACAAAACTTTATGCCACATTCTTCTCTCTCTCTCTCTCTCTCTTTATTTCACACACACACATACACACTCTCTTATCCCTTTAAGTCCGTAAAGACCTCAATTTAGTATGTGTATTCAGAGTGTGTCACTGACACTGAGCTCGCTCTCTATGTCCCCGCTCCTATCTTTTTGTTCTCTTTTTAGTTTTGTTATTATTTACACACATGAACTCATTTAAATAATATCATATTATAGGAATTATAGGAATACACATGTATTAGTGTGCGTGTGTGTGGGTACAGTTTCGAACAAAAGTTACTGAAGCAGTAGTACAACCTATAATTTAGCTTTGAGTCTTAACAACAAATTGAAGTTCTCTCACAAGTTCTAGTCTAGTAAGGGAATACATTGTTAAAGCAACTACTTCTGGTTATTTGAACCTGGTAACTATGCAAAGGACACTGCATATGCTGTAAAGCATGTGTTGCCAAGGGTGCAGAACAAGTATGCAACTCCAACATAAAACATACTGATCCAGACGTCTGTGGTAAAATGGTCTTTACATCCCTTAATATGACTTGGAAGCGAAATTTTTAAGTGGGAAACTTCTGAAACGTAGAAGATCTGTAGAAAAGAAGAAATTGTTAACAAGGACGATTGTTCGAAAGAATCAATGATAATACATAATATTCGTATAAAATGAATTCCAAAAAAATATCCAAACCTGCTGCTAACTCCTCCAATATTCATCGACTATAGATCCTGTTTTCTTTCTTCTACGACATAATGCTAGGCTTGTGCACAGGAAGTGTAGAATACTTTCCTGCTCCTCCTAGTCTCTTCAAATCCTGTAGATGTCTTGGCCTAATGGCCAAGGCCAATGAGCTCTGTAATCCTCTGTATGCGGTACTAAGTTTAATAAAGACTTTGAGTGCCCTGGTTATTTATTTCAGTTGACTATCTAGCCTTCTCCCCATGTGTTGGGCCATCTTACCCATGCGGAATTGACAGAAGCTGATACTTCACTGTCAATCCTAAGCATATATTGCATTGGTCACCTGCAATGTAAAATATTAACTCACAAGTACGATAGCTGTACCACGTTAGACAAACAAAGGTGATCTTGTAACGCTCTTCCATCTCTTTGTGTGGTAGGGCAACCAAAAACCATTCTAGAAATTACTGTCTTGAAATCCATGCCCATACAGTCAACACAAAAAGTATTCTAATACCACTCACTAATATTTTTTCGTCCTTAAAACATAAAATCCGCTCGCCTTATCGATTGAGCTATATCAACATTGTTCGAGAATGTAATTGAAAAAATGACCGACCATTTTAATCGACACTGTATACATATTGTTATTTATAAATGTGGCTTGGTATTGTCTATTGGTGTTCATGTACATTGAACTGTACTGTACTGTACTGTATTCTGCTAAATATAATTTTTGGTTGGCATTTTGTCTTTCTATGATGATTTATTGCATTATTGTTGTTTTTGTTGTCTTTTCGTTGGTTTTTGTTTGTTTATTTAGTTCCTCTGCTATTTACGCCGTGTTTGCATGAGCATTGGCGTTTATTTGCATGTGTGTGTTTCGGTTATTTGTTTAAATTCAAAGAAACTTGAGCCCAATAGAGACAAAAGGCAAGAATTGCATTTGTTTTGTTTGTTTGTTGAGCTGTTTAACATACTTATTCTATTCTATTGTTATTGTTATTGTTATTGTTGCTATTTTAATTATAATTTTGATCTTATTAGAGAAATTATAACTGTGATGATGATGATGATGATGATGATGATGATGATGATTATATGATGATGATGATGATGTTTATTTTTATTTCATTGGAATTTTTTTCTTTATTTTCTTTTGTTTTGCTTTTTGTGGTTTCTGTTGTTGCTGTTATTAAATGCATTGTCGATACTGACGTTTAATGGAATGTCATCGTGTGGTAGTGTTAATTTAATTCTTCAATTCTAAACAAAAGTTACGATAAAACTTCTAAGCCACAAACCCCTTGAAAAAGCAATGGCAAGTCCGACTTTAAAGCACGATAAGTCTAGGTATACAAATTAGACAACATGTTTGAATGATCCATCCATATAGTCAACAGTTTGATAGAAAGAACACTTCCTGACACTTCTTCCAGTAAAGTTCCATAGAAACCTTGTTTAAGGTTCTTCACTAAACCAAGGTTGGAAGTTAATGGAATTCTTCGGACGAACATACAAGACTCACATTTATGGACAGAATAGGTTGCTGAAGCTGTCATCGGTAATGGTCTTAGGGTCTATTCCTATAAACTAGAATTGCATTGATCATGCAGATCACCTAACCAGAGCTGCGTTTTCTAGTCGGAGAACAAGAACAAGAACAAGAACACTCAACAAGCTGCACGCATGACTGAAAGTGGGAACCGGCTTCCTTCAAACTTGATTATGTGTGGACAGTCAAGCAGCAATCAAAGCGCAGGGATACCATCTCGTCAAATCAAAATGTATCAGAAGTTGCATGGACTCTCTGCACTGTATACGTCGACACAACACCCGCCTTTGCTAAGTTCCTTGCCGCTGTGGCATAGAGAGGAACGAAAAGTCGGAAGAACTGTCACGAAAGGGATTGGAGATGTTTGAGGAAGAGAAAATAGGAGGCACTTCCTAAAGTCACATTACCAGCTAAGTTCTTAGAGCTTCTTCAATCTCTCTCGTATTTTTGCTGATGACTTGGTAAATCCTTCTCTATTTTTTACATACGGTTTTTCGTTCAAGTTCAAGATATCTGCACTGCTGACAGTTTCGGGTTCGGAATTTTCTGCGTATGAATCTGAGGCCACTGGATATTTGTAAGTTTTTTCAATACCGTTTGATGTCATGAGAATACCACTGTCCATCTGTAGAGTCTTTCTTTTAAATTTGTTTTCTATGCTGTCAATCGTTGCACTGTACTGTCATGCTTGTAGCAGTGTTCCCTGTGGCCTACAATGATTTTCAAACTTTTAGATTTTCGAGCGACTCTTTTGTTTAATGGTTGTGAGTGGATGGTTCAGGCTCGATCTTCGATCTAACTTGAGCACAATTTGTGCCGGTCAAATATTATTCATCTACCTCCGTTACGCTTAAGTCATTATAATATTTCAATGGAATATTATTCCACTGTGTTACATATTCCACGTTGATTAGCAAATAGGAAATACAACAATTTTGTGAATCTGATTCATATCCCTCTCCCTTAATTCCATAATTTCTGTGTAAGTTAATGTTAACAAAACGTATTTAATTGATTTACCAATCACTCTATCTCTCTCTCTCTCTCCCTCTCTCTGTATTTATCTGTTTCGTTTTTCGTTTCAGGATAAGAAAATATTTACTTGGTATGAGGGTGAGGCATCAGCAAATGAACTCTATAATGGACGCTTAAATCTGATAACAAATCATGATGATTATGGTAAAGCCACAGCAAATTTAACTGCAATACGTGAATCGGATCAGGGTTGGTATCACTGCCAAATTGTTTTTCCCAATCGTACGCCGAGTATACGCAATAACGGTACATGGTATTTTCTAACTGTACAAGGTAAGTGTTACATTGTTTTGTTTTTCGTTTTTTTTTTTTTGATTTTCCAAATACACATCAACATCCTCATTCAAATGACACAATTATGTATGTATGCATGGATGTATGTATGTATGATACAAGATATTGTAAACAACAATCAACGCTACTATTGTATTCTTGTTGTATTTGTGTATTCTTCTGATATTGTATTGTATTGCAACGTTTACTGCCATGTTGCTGTTGTTTTGTATCCTACATACACTCAATTTGAGAGAATCATGCAGACAAAACACAAACTAATGAACTTTTATTGTGTTACAATGTGTATTCTGTCGAATTTCTTTTTTCTTTTTTTCCATCTCTCTCTCTCTCTCTCTCTCTCCATCTCTGTCACTCGTTATCATTTTCATTTCTGTTACATTTTTCATGTCTATTGTTCCTTATTGTTGTTGCGATTGTTGTTGTCGTTGTTGTTGTTATCATTTTAGGTGGCTCTCTGATAAAAATACCGCCAGTGAATCAAACGATTATGGAGGGACAGACGGCATTCTTTCATTGTGTGATGAAATATCCAAATACATCGGAAACCGTTTGGTACAAAGATGGTGTATTGCTGCAAGATATACCCGATCTAATACATCGTTCACGCTTGAGTCCGCAAGGCAGTTTAAGTATTGATCCAACTATGATGAGTGATTATGGCGAATACGAATGTCATGTACGCAGTAATGATGATGAAGTCCAAACCGCCAAAGCATTTCTTAACATACAATGTAAGTGTGGTGGGCGTGAGAGTCTATGTAAAGAGATGGGAGGGTGCATTTCATTTAAGATTTTAAATTTTTTTTTTTGAAAAATTTATCGATAAATATATTTTTTGTAAATATATCGATTTTAAATGCCCTTAAAAAAACTACAGAACTAATTAAATTACTAGCATAATTGCACAACCCGCAGTATATTTTAAAACCAATTCTCTTACTAAATAATTCAAAAGCAGTTATCGATAAGCATATTATGGTAAAAATGTTATCGATAAATTTAAAATTAATATACGAAGTTTAGAGCCTTTAAAATATAAATGAAATACAGTTATCGATAAGCATATTACAGTAAAAATATTATCGATAAATTTAAAATAAATATACGGAGTTTAAGATGTTATTGATAAATTTAAAACATATATAATATATAAGTTCAGGGCCTTTGAAATATAAATGGAATGCAGTTATCGATTAATATATTACAGTAAAAATGTTATCGATAAATTTAAAACATATGTAAGGAGTTCAGGGCCTTTGAAATATAAATGAAATGCAGTTATCGATAAGTGTATTATGGTTAAAATGCTATCGATAAATTTAAAATAAATATGCGATATTCAGAGCCTTTGAAATATAAATGAAATGCCGTCTCCTTATCGTTTTTTCCAATTAATGCCTATTTAAATGAATGATGATGAAGTAATGCCATGCTAATCCTACTGCTATTGCTTCTCACAGATAAAGCCAAAGTAATTTATGCACCACCCGAGGTTTATCTACCGTATGGCCAACCAGCCGTTTTAGATTGTCATTTTCGTGCAAATCCACCGCTAAAGAATCTCAGATGGGAAAAAGATGGTCTTCTCTTTGATTCATACAATGTGCCAGTAAGTCATGCCTAAACTATGGAAAGCAATTTATTGGCAATCGTTTTGATTGTGTTTTTATTTTCATCGCATTGTTTATGATTCTTTGGTTACATTTACAGGGCGTTTTTTATAAAATGAATGGCAGTCTATTCTTTTCGAAAGTGGATGAATCACATGCCGGCAGTTATACATGTACACCGTACAATGATCTGGGCACGGATGGACCATCACCGGTCATTAATGTAATTGTTTTGCGTCCACCCATCTTCACAATAACACCGAAAGCAATTTACATACAAAAATTAGGCGAAACAGCAGAATTACCATGTCAGGCCATTGATCGGGATGGCACTAATCATCCGTCAATTGATTGGAAAAGGGTAAGTCTTGTTACATAAGTATTAAAGCATGTTAAAGGAAAGTCACAACGACATGGCGGGGATATCTATTGCAATCACTATTACATTAAGGAATTATGTTAAGGTTAACCACATCAATAATGGCTAGCGGGAGGTTAAAGTAGTTTGCTTCAGCTCGAATCAGTTATCAAGTGACTATCAGTTGTTACCCTAATTAGCAAATAATTTTATTTGTGAAAAATGTACCTCCCTCAATAGATTTTAAAGTTCATTTCATTTAAATTTATTTTTTAAACAAAACTCTTATCGAACTAATGCCTCACGTATAATAACCGCATTTAACAGTCCCCTTAAAATTATTTTTTGCATCCGTCATTTACTAATATTCCAAATTATTTTCGATCCACTTATAGTAGCCCGTTAATTTGGTGAAAACTGCAGGCAAAAAACGTTTATCACCACAACGTCTTACGCCCAAAGATATAATGCCCAACTGATAGTACTTTTGCTTGTTGGCCACGTTTTCATTGTAAAATAAGGCACCACCCGAGTCGCCTTGACATACATCGACTTCATTAACACCAGAACCGCAAATTTCTGTCGTATCATTAAATTTACTGTAACGGTAAATGGAACGGCATGCCGACATATCTAAGATAGGAACTTCAGCTTTTCGTAATACATTGGAGCGTATTACTGCAAGAAAAGAAAAAGAAAATGTTTAAGAGGAAATTCTAATTGATCATTTTGAATCCATCAACCTTTCTCAGTTGCACCCCAGCCAGCCACTATTGCTGTTGTTGTTGGAAATGTTTTATCAGGAGGAGGTATACAAATGGGATAAAAAGATCCTGAAAATGGAAAAGGGAAAGCTTTACAAAAAAACCCATTCGATTATTAATTAAGGACTACATACGGCCATAATAAGTCTGATCCAATCTAAGCAAAGCTATGTCGTTTTTAAACGAAAGATGAGAATAGCCATGATGGACAATAATTTTTAATACTTTAGCATCAACCGTTGTAGTGCATACATCTTGGCCAACAATATCTGGCTCACAGTCTCTCTCTTTGGCAACATCGTGTTCACCCAAACGTACACCAGTTCTGAAAAAATATTTTTTTTATTTCATTGTTGCTGCATATCATAGAGGAAACTATACTTACAGTTCATAAAATTGCTGAGCGACACAATGTGCTGCCGTTAGAACGTATTGCGTTGTTATTAAACTGCCGCCACAGTGATAACGCTCTTTGGTATTGTATAGCAATAAAGCTGTCCAGGGAAATTCCATAAGTGTGGTTATGTTAGCAAATGAAATTCGTTTACCCAATAGAGAGCCACAAACCTTTGAGGTATTTTTCAATATCTCTACACCGGCTTCATTAGTACCTTCAATATCGGAATTTATATTCGAACGTTGAAGTTCAATTGTTTGACCCGTCCCTTCACCACCAACACCATGCAGGGGAATAAGTTCAGTTAAATTATTTTCATCCAAAGATAATGTTTCATTGTCAGTCCTTGGGATATTGGTAGTACTGTCCACAGTACTTTCTTCATTATTTAGTACTTTTACAGTGTTGTCAGTAGTAGTAGTAGTAGTAGTAGTAGTAGTAGTAGTAGTAGTAGTAGTAATAGTAGTAGTAGTACTGGTTGTTTCATTTAACCTCCCATTATTTATTATTGTTGTTGGCTTCATATCTCTAGTAGTATTTGTATTTATTTCTTTGGTGATATCCGTTTTACTCTCCTGCGGATTTTCATTTGGTTTATAAAGTCCTTTCAGAACGTCTATTGGACTCTTATTGATCACAGTATTCGATTGCTTTGAATGCGTATTCTCACAAACACTTTCACTTCCATGGCAATTTATTGGCTGTGTTTGGGTTTCATTATTTAAAATTTTAAATAACAATTGAATATTATCCTTGAAAGGATATGCACTGTGTACTGTTAGTATCAAAAACAAACCGGCAATAAATAAATGATTTTGTTTAAAAAACATTCTCTTTTCTTATATTTATTATTAACGTTTGTATATAAAAAGCACCGTTTAGCCGTTAATATATTCAATCACAATCGAACTGATCTCATGTAAACCGCAAAATATTTTGATTTCACATTGTATTGTGATAACAGATTTTATACTCAGATTCTCATTACAACTGAGATGATGTAAAAGAATGAATTCATAAAAATTAAAACATTTCAAGAAGTACTTTATTGAACAATAAGTACAATATTGTGTGGTACTAAACTCATGGTTAACAGATTGCAAGTCTTGACCGAACGACCTTTATTTTACAGGGGGCACATAAATAGCTCATGTTCAATCTAACAGAGTTTGCACAACTAAGTCGTTGTCATAGACTAGACAACTGTTCTATAATTTCCAATGTCGGCTAAAAAATTATTAAGGAAAAGATTACATCTCATGACTACAATTAGGAAAAACGAATTCCAAATTTTAATTCTAATTATACTGAAGGAGGAGTATATAGCTGTGTTGTCCCTTAAGACAGTGCAGGATATAAGAAGTGTGTAAAACCGATAGCAAAATTTAATGAAATAAGTGGGAACTAAGGAACATACAAACATAATTAGTCTTTACAACCCTTCAGTTAGGAAAACAACTTAGCTTCTAACACCACTTGTGTTGTGTGTGCATATTTTTATACATTTTATAATTGACTGGACCTAGAGTTTAAAGTCGACTTCGAAGCACAGATTTTTGAGAAACTTTTCATAGCAATTTTATTTACTCTCAGAGAGTTATTGCCAGAAATCTGCTGCGAGAAAGTCGCAAAAAAATATTTTTTCGTACTTCAATTTGTTGGAAATATGTGGCCTGGGGTTTGAACCGTGGTCTCACGTCTAATAAACTAACACACTATCTACTAGCGTACGGCGATTACGAGGAGAATATTTAAATTTAATTTACGGATATGGTACTAATTATTGGTTGTGTCCAGTCTGATCGGGGAATAGGCCACGCTTATTGACGAGAAAGAAGATTGTACAACTCGGGGAGAAGGTATGCAGGTCAGACAAATCCACTAAAACGAAATATGAAAGCAAAAATTTCTTCTGTGACTGGCTCTCAGCAGATTTCTGACACAACCTCGGAGAGTAAATAAAATTGTCATGAAAAGTTGATTAAAAACCTGTCAATCGAAGTTGACTTTAAACTTTAGGTCCTACCACAATTAACACCTACAACATAAGTGGTGTGAGAAGCTAGGGTCGAAAATTCTAATTCTTGGGTTTCTCAATATGTCTGTTAAGCTGCTGAAAGTGGATCAAGCCCTGCACAGTCCGTTGTTGACATCTTCCTCAGTACTATCGGCTGACGTAACAATACCACCGAGACAGCAAAAACTGCTTATGTTCTTGATTGTTTAGCCTTGTATGAAGCCTAGACATCTATTGTGGAGTTCATCAAATATTAACATTTGGGCCTACTCTTCTGGCTATGCTGACCATTTGATTTGTCTTTTTTTGCATGTTGGTGAAATTGGCGGAGACTGTCTATCTATCTGTCGAAAAAAAGTCTGTCAATTTTCTCAATTCAAATCAACAGCAAATAATAGCAAAGACCTGAACCCTTATTAAAAAAATATTATTACAAAGGCATCTTGGTAAAGTTATAAACAAAGAAATTCTTAATGAACACATTCATTAAAATGAATGCTTTCTTAGTAAATAATTTACAAACAATTTACTTTAATAGGTAACACTACTTACAAATGCAATTCAATACATATTTATCGTTAAGTCTAACATTTTAATAATTTAACATGAATTTCTGATAAAACAATATGATAAAATAAAAAAATTAAAGATTTTATAGCGAAATTGTAAATCGACTTAACAGCTAAAATATTGTTGATTTTTATATACCAGTTTTCTTAATTATTCAAAGTCAATTGAATACGAAAATAAAATAAAATAAAAAAAAAAATTTTTTAATGTTTGCAACAAAATTTAGAAAAAAAAATCCCACAGTACAGTAGCAGTTAACAGCAATTGATTTGTTAATCGTTCCATATAAACTGAGTAATTATTTCAAGTTTTCTTTAATGTTTTAATACTTTAGCCGAGACACTACACTGTAAATGATCAATGCTGCTATGAAATATTTGTGGTGTGGTAGTTTTTCTGCCAAGAAAAAAAAATGCAAAAAAAAGAAAATAAAACATGAAATAAAAGTGATAACAAAAATCATTTCTAATTGAATTGGATTTAATAACTAATTAAAGCATTACTACATATTATTACCAGCATACAACAACAAATTCGAATCAAGATTTTGAAAAAAAAAATTTCCCCGAATTATTTCAAACAACTTTTGAAAATTATTGAGGTTTTTTACCCAGCCATACCATAAACGATATAGTCTAACATGTTATAATTATGTGTGTGATTCACAAGAATTTTTTGTTTCCTTCAATCTTCTTTGTACAACAAAAAAATTTTTTTTTAATTTTTCATCACACAGAAAGATGGCTCAGCATTGCCCGAGGAACGTGCTGTAATTAAGGATGGCACTTTGACCATCGCAAATCTTATTGAAACGGATCGTGGTATGTATGAGTGTGTTGCAACTAATGAAGCTGCCACAATAACAACGGAAACAGAATTAATGATTGAGAATTTGTCACCAAGGCCACCATACAATTTAACAGCAAATAGTACGGAAACAACAATAACCATACGCTGGCAACCAGGTAATTTCTGTCTATTGTTAATAGCCACCACCACCACCACCCCCCTCAAAATGTATGTTATTTTGAAAGCATATTTTGTGTACATATGTTTCATACAAATATATACAGTAGGCATCAAAAGTAGCTGTACGCTAAGGATAAAATTCTAACAATCACTAAACTTAACTTTCACCACTTAAGGAGAGTGCCCGAAAAAATTTGTCAATATTTCGAAATTTTTTTTTTATTTTTTTTTTTTTGTTCCAATTTTAGAAACTGCTAATTAAATAATTAAATTAAAATAAAAATTACAGTAATTTATTAATGTATATTTTTTACGTGTACAGTTTCTTTTGACGCTCACTGTATTCACCTTTATTATATAATAATATGTATGAGATAATAATGAAAATACGTATGTATTTTGCATGTTGCAAAGAAAATTCTTTTATGGAATTCTTAATTAAATTTCACTCATCTTTACATACAGTAAACGTTAGTGAAAATCGTACAGCAATTAATTAATTTTTTAATTTTGTTTTTAAAAACTTTATATGGCTTAGTTTTACATTTAAATTTCCTTAATGAACACAGGATAAGAAAGAAATCTTTCCACTTAAATTCAGTTCAATTCGAGAGTGATCTTCTTTAAAAGCTTCAGACCGCAAAATGATATTATAAGACTATGAGAGGAGTGAAATGGTATGAAGGAGAGCTGCTGGTTTGTCTAATTAAATCATTAGCTTAACATAGCCAATGAGCATTAACTTGGGGTTAAAAAGACGGGCTATTTCTAGGCAAAATATGAAAACCAAGTTAGCATTACAAATATCATGATCATTAGAATTGTACACGATTTTTACTGATCGGTTATTTTTCTCGACGTTCGAAGCCAAACTATCTTTTATTCGCATTAAATAACTTCTCTGTCATGAAATATTTTGCCCTTTAAGCTCAAAATCTCTTTTATTTTATTATTAAGACTCCTATTCTCAAATAATTTGCTAATGTACGATTTCCAATGACTTTCACTGTAATTACTTACAATATATTTGCTAACAAAGTTCCTTATTGTTATTTATAATTTCTTTGCTCTTAAACAACAACAACAACAAAGGAAAAGAAAAAAAGAAATGATATTTTAAGTTATAGTTTTGCCAATAAGCAATTTATAACTTAATTAAGTTATCATATGTTATCGATAGCTCTAGGTTAAATACTCAATATAATTATATATGAATAGTTATCATCATCATTATATTTACAATATAATTTTATTATTTACATTTAAAGTAATTAACAAGAATTTTAATCATTGCCGTTCATTGAGTAAATTTTCAACATAATTTTTTTTAGATTTATTGTTACATACACGCACAATGCCTGGTAATAGAAGAACTTTTTAAATTTTGTTTAATCATAATTCTTATAGTTAACTTTATAGTTTAGAAATGTAATTTATTAGTATTTTACTGTATAATATTTAATTTTACATCAAATGAATATAAATTTATAGCTTAAGAAAAATGAACACGGCCTAGGGCTCCGATAAATTTTTCTTTAAAGAATTTCGTTTTAATTAATTTCAAATCTTTTACAAAATTTTTGGCTACTTAAAAACAGTTATTAGAAACTGTTATTATAACGGCAATTTAAGTATTTTATATGACTTTCACTTTTTTTTGCATATGCTTGCATATGCAATAAAAGCATTGTGACATCCAAACAAAAAGAATAAAAAGAAGAGAGTAATTAATGTGGCCAGCCCCAAGATTTCGTAAAAATGCGAATAACAATTTATTCTGGATATCACCCAGTTAACATTCATTTTCATTAGGATTCAATCCAATAAACCAAGCACAACATTTCTACAACGTGCTCTATATTTTCATTTCCATTAGGCAGGATTAATTATCAATATTTCTAGTTGCTCTATAATCACCAGGTTGTGCTAAATCACTAAGGAGTTAAGGAATCGTTTTTGTGCAGTGATTATGGCCGTCATAGTAAAATTATAAAGGCATTAGAAGCATTGCATTCTCTCTGCCAAAAATATTGCATATTCTGTTAGAAAAAGTGTGCCCGATAATTCGAATATATGTGGACTCCACGCCTTTCTTAGCAATTGAGTCTATTTTTTGGCTTATTATTTCATATTTTACATTTGACTTTAAACCTCCACTCACTTCACGTTCAACTAACTATTGTGGTAAAGCAACAGAATATGCGTTAAAACTTACTCCTCACGCCGAAATTAACAAGTAGAATTTGTTACAGTTAGTGACTTCCATTGCAACTAGACAAATTTATGGTTTAGAGGTAATATTAGAGTTACTCATTGCTAAAGTGAACCTGACCTTATTAGTACCAACATGTTGTGAACGCTATGGGGCTTCACCATAATCATGCTCATGCTGTTATGTTGTCATATTTGTACGCCGCCATTTCTTACAACAATTCTCTTAATAGCAATTGTGCCACTTTATAAGGGAATCCGAAGCTAGGTACGCTACTTGTTATTTTCATTTTCCTACTTTATTGTCTTTACTAACGTTTCTGAGAAAGCCCTATATTCCAAGCAATCAAAGCTGCATAATCTCGCTAGCCAATACACGGTTTAAAACCAATGCCAGACGAAATATGAAAAAAAATTTTTTTTTTGACTACTTCCTCTCGGCAGACTTCGGGCAAAAACTCTGAGGGTAAAAATAAAATTGCCATGAAAAGTTTCTCAAAAATCTATTGTTCGGAAACGACTTTAAACAATAGGTTCCGCCACTCATGTATAAAATTAACACACACTAGGTCGTAAGCCTGACTTATGGGTTGTATTGAACAATTCTGTATGTGATTCAATCCCTGTAACGTATGCTTGCTGGTCTCTCTTTTTAGCAGCTGCAACTTAGGCTTCTGCAAATTTTATTTCAATATGTACATTTCAATACCACTTCTGACACCACACGCCATTTGTTGTGTAATTAATGGATTATTGTATGAAATTCAACTTTTTCTCAATCTTTTCCTCATTCTGCTATCGATGACGACGCTTGTTTCAACTGACATATGCCTGATGATTGGAGTGGCGTTATTCTTTCAGTTCACAGGAGAGGCTTTTAAAAAGTTCGGGGATTGTGTATCCATTCTCGCATAAGCAAAAGGGAAACTTTTTTATACAAAAAATTCTTCCAATTTCTTAAATAAATATTTTAGTCGACTTCATGAATACGAATATTTCGACGTTGTTTAAGAGAATTGGGCATCTATTTTTTATAGTTCCCCGTAAAATTAAATTAAAATGTAAAAGTTCATATACAGTGAGCGTCAAAAGAAACTGTGCATTAAAAAAATATAAGTTAATAAATTACCGTTATTTTTATTTAAAAATTGTTTCTTTACCAGTTTCTAAAATTGAAACAAAAAAAAAAGATTAAAAATTATTTCGAAATATTAAGTTTCAGTTATAAAAGTTGTGTTTGGTGATTGAATTTTAACCATAGCATACACTTGCTTTTGACGCCCACTGTATTTCTTAAATATGATCTCCATAAAACAATGTTTGTTGTAGAATTTTCATTATGATTTCCAATAAAAAAAAAAAAAAAATGGTGGGGGTGGTGAATAAATGCACTATCGCTGCATATCCATACAATAAATAAAATATTTATATTGCATTTTAATTATAATAAAGAAATAATTGAAATACTCCATACAAATAAACGAATACATATATAAACTCACACTTATAAGCCCATACACACGTATACATTGATGAATATAAAAATTTCATGTTCAACAACTGAAAAATTGAAGAGAAAAAAAATGAAAAAAAAATTATTATTTTACCGTTTAAATACTTATGCACCCATAACGGTTTATTACATAAAATTTAATATTTAATTTTATATATTCTATGGTATGTATGTGTGTAGAGAATATGCATATAATGCAAATATAAGCATGGTAAGCATATTTCGTTGATATGAAGCTTTTCTATGAACTCCTGTACGTAGATATCCTATTTTTTTTTTCTATTGAAACTATTCATCGTACTATTACTATTAGTGTTTGTAATGTAATGAAATTTTTTTTTCTCGTCCATTTTTAACTGCATCTCGTATAGGATACTTGCGGCCAAATCTAGAATACACGGTATGGTATCGTCTAACGGATGCACCAGAATGGCGTACATTGCGTATCGTACAAAAGAATGTAATGGAAGCCACAATACAGCATCTGTTACCAGGACGCGAATATGAATTTATGGTACTGAGCCAGGATAAATACGGCGATGGCATGTTCAGTAAACAATTTCGATTTTCAACGCAACGTAAGTTTAATTCAATCGACGATTTATATGCAACACAGTTTATACATTTTTTTCTTTTCTTTTTCTTTCTTTCTCTCGCTTTTCATTTGAAGTTATTTTTGGTTATGATTTCAAAGCAAAACTAAAGGAAAATGAAAATGTTAAAATTTAGCTTTGCTTTGCCAGAAAATTACAGTGTTTTAAAGGCAGCATAATGTACTCTAAGCATGAGAACAGAGGCATACGTCAATAGAAATGTTGCATAGATTGGCTAAATGCACAAATTTTTGTTCTGAATATGTATGAATTAATTTCATTTCATCCCTTCAAAACACTGTAATTGTTGTATTACATCGTGTAATACAGTGAGCATCAAAAGGAACTGTACACTGTGGGTAAAATTCCAATAATCAACAAACTCAAGTCAACAATTTTAAAATAAAAATAACCGTAATTTATTAATGTACACATTTTTAATGTACAGTTTATTTTGACGCTCACTGTATATACTTTTTTTTAACACTTTCTTATAAATTTCTTATTTGAAGTCATATTTTAAGCAACAGAAAATTGTAAATTTTACATTTAAGCAGAAATTTATTTTCTCTCTCGTTTATTCTCTTATCTTTTCTTTCTTTTTTTTTCTGTTTTCATTTACTTATTCTGTTGCAGCAGCATCATCGAAAGTAACTGCAGTTGAGGAGAATGTCGGCGCCGTTGAGACTACAAACGTTGAATACACACACCATTCGCATCACCCCGAAACCGATAACATTCCATTGCCAAGTACTGGCAGCTTAAGTGCACCCTGGAATTTAAGTGCCATTCATAACCAACAAGGTTGGCTTTTACACTGGGAACATCCGCAACATGGTTTAGATTTGTTACGCCTATACACGGTGCGCTGGTGGAAGGAACCGGAACATCATCTTGTGGGTTCGGTGGAAACATTTGATAATTTCTATCAATTGCGTCATTTGAAAGAGGATTCAACATTTAAGATACGGGTTTTAGCCATTTCGGCTGATGGTGACCAGGTACCGAGCAGTGAATTAGTAATTGAAGTGCCATCACAGCGTAAAATGCGTGCCTTACTCATTGGCAGTTCGATTGGTGTTGCATTTCTATTGTGTGCTTTGATAGCGTTTTTATATGTGAAACGCAGCTGTTTGCTGCATCTCTTCACTGGAGATGTGGGCAGTGCCGGCAAGGACAGCAGCGGTATTAATGAGGGTTCCATGGAGGATGGTTGCGACAGCAGCGAACATACAAATGACACGGAAAAGATGAATAATACCTGAGTGTACGAGATAACGTGGCGGTTTCAGAATAATACGTAAAACAAATTAATTACGAGAGTTTCCATAGTTGTTTCCAATCATTTTGTTTGTTTGTTGCCTTCAGAAATTTTCCGTTTAACTATTCCGTTACTCATGTGTGTGTGTGTGTGTTGTTCAACTGAACCGTTCGTTAATTGTTCTCTCTCTCTTTCTCTCTCTCTCTATCTCTATTGTGTTAGTGTTTGTGTTTGTATTTCTATTTAATGCCATAGATTTACCATTTACGCCGTTTTAATGTTCAACCACCATCTTCATCACCACCAACACCACCTCCCCACCCACCCACCATATGCTGATGCCGTTTAAAAGACGTTTGTATTGTTGTTGTTATTATTGCTATTGCTGTTTATAATGACAATAATAATGATATTTAAGTTTATCATATGTTTTTAAGCCAAAATAAGTTGTGTAGTTTCAAACCGAGTGCCTTTTGTTTTTCTTTTAATGTTTTTTTTTTTTATATGTATGTACGTTTGTTTGTATTCATTTAACTTTCTACTACTGTTATACTACCGTATCGGGTCTTATTTATCATGGGTTTTAATTCGATTTAATTGAAAAATAAAATTCTAATTAAACAAAATAAAAATAAAATAAAACAATTAAAAAAATAATGCCGAGTAACTTTTATTTGAGTTCCATGTCAGATTGCTTCTGCTTCTGTGTGTATGTTTCATTTCATATGAAATGGATTGATTAGTTAGTTTTGTTTTATTGGTATTTAAACACGTCAAAATATTTATACGAGTGAGTGTTAGGGGTTTAGAAGCTGAAATTTGGTAAGTACCAACAGACAATATGTGTGAGGTTACTCATCTCGATTTTGTTTAATTTTCTGGACAAAATTAAATTGTTGGACGGATCTTGAGCCGCCTACAAGGTTCTATAATATCACCAACACTATAGGGATTATACAATAAACCTTCAAATCCTATAATCATATGCCAAAGGCTTGCAGGGAAATTTTGGGAATACAATACAAGATTTTGATTTGAGGGCATGCCATGATGTTGGAGTATTGTTTGGATGAGCACAATGCATTTGAAAACAGTTCTGGTTGTGCTCAATACGATATAGGAATACATGCGTTGGTATAACCACGACATTGTGAGCTTATCATGGGCTTTACATAGTGTCAACCTAAGCTAAGGAGAGTAGGCTACATAAACTCCTTTAAGAGACCACTCTTCGATAGTATACGAATGGTTCATGGACTGATAGTAGGACAGAAGCGAAAATGTTTGGTCCTAGCATGATATATTTGAAATATCCAGGGTCTAAACTAGCCTTCTCATTAAGAGACAACTTTCACAGGAAGTATTGTACAAACCAACCCATCACCCAAGCACTAAGTTGCTATGAAGTTGACCCAAGATTGGTTTGGAACTGCTTGGGTAAGCTGAATTAGTTAGACAGTGTGAAAAAGGTCAGTCTTTGCTAGATCTCATATAATATGTCTGCCAAGGATCAGGTAGATAAGCAAGGGAAGTTTTCGCACCACTGATGGCATTAAAACTTTTCTCTGGGGTATGAAAAGGAGTCTTCAAATCAAACGAGGACGACACAATTGACACTTTTGTTAATCAATACGGTAGGAAGTGATTATTGTCTTAAACGGCTTGACTACTTTTAAGAATAGGCAAGGTTGTGAGGAAGAAAACGAATTATCAGAACACATGCTTTGAAACAAAGTAAGCTCTTTAGTAGACTCCACACTGCAGAACAATGAGTAGCAGATGACAAAGCTGGAAATCCTGCATATTGTCAGGAAATAGTGTAGCATAACAGATGGAAATTGTTTTCTTAACATTCCCCAGAGGAGTAATAACAAAATTATTTGATGTTAATAAACATTCAGCACACCATGTCTGTATAATTATGCATTGTTTTAATGTAAATAAAATAAAGCTTTTTATTTCATGTATTAAGGTTTGTGTATTTGCTATGTTTTTATATGGTTTTTATCTATGATTTACCGTTTTATAAATGAATATTGCCAACATAAAAAGAATACCACAAAAGTTTTGAAAAATTTCAACAGAAAACTTTTAGAACTTTTGCCATACGTGTTTTATGTGTGTTAAAAATTCTTAAGACTATTAATCAACCGAAATTATAAACCTTTGTATGACTACGTATAACAATTTCTGTTCTAAACTCATCTTATCTTTAGTGTTCAAATGGTTTTATGAATTAAATTTCATTCATTTGAAAGGAGATTGATATAGTTTAGCAAGTTCTAGAATGATAGGATTGCCATTGGATTGCTATTGCGTATAGTGGTGAGGAACTTTGCTAATAGAACCTTTACAAAAATAAAGGAATACAATACAATTTTCAATAGACTGGCTATTCAAAGCACTTCAATCTTTAGCGGCTACATTAATTAACGCCAATAAATTTAATTGAACAAAATACCAACCAAAAACAATGAAAGTGAACAATATTTGGAGTCAATGATTGCAGTCGATGCTTACGAGAATATTAAATAAAAAACCATTTTCAGAGGCCGATGGCCCTACACAAATGACATTAAAGTGAGGATTGACGTCAATCAAGGTTAATGTATTGAGTGCATGATAGAAAGAGAAGGAAATTATTCATAATGAATTGCTTTCAACCGGATGAAACGATATCTAATGCACACAGTTCTTGCATTTGGAATCAATAATCAAGGAAAAAAATATTTTTTTTGTTTTTGCTGAGATCAACACTCAAAGGCGTATGTCAGACAAAAGTTTTTTTTTTGTTTACCAGTGCTATGAATTTCTATTCATTTTTAAATAATTCACGAATTATAGTTGTGTGTGTATATTGTTTATAATGTTTTCAGAATGAAAAAAGTGCTGACAACAATTGCTCAGGCCTCTGTAATCGTTTACATTAAGAATGATTGAAGTAGTCGTGATTAACCACTTTAATTCGATTCCGTTACTGAAACTTCTGGTTAAGGTATTCAGACATTGTGTTTTCTGAGTATTGTTGTTTTGTGATGTTGTTAGAATGTTGCAATCATATGATCAATTATACTGTCCTACTCTGAATCCTTTTGATCTGATGAACTTATGGGCGTATTAGGAGTTTCGCAGGATTAAGTGGCTGATTCCAAACGTGAATTTACACATGACCTGAGGTCCACTATAGCTTGAGGCTATTTCACTAGTGGCAACACATACGTGTTAGGTGATTTTGGCACTCGGATATCTAAAATAAACTTCGGAAATGATTTTCCAAGCCCGTTGCAAGTGTCGCAACTGTTCATATCACTCACAGCCTCTTAGTATATCCGTTGGGTCTTTTCAGAAAATCAATCCACATATTAAACTGAATCTAATAAAGCAGAGCCTTTAATGGGATATCTGCCGTTTGTTTGAGAACTGCATTATTAAGATGTATTCGAATGTTTCTCAAAGGTCTGTTGGTCGGATTCGACTTTAAACCATAGGTCTTGCCACGTGAATGCTGCAAGAAGCTAGGCTGTAATATCTTGACTGAAGGGTTGTAATGACCAATTAAGTACATAAGTATGCAACTGTCAAACTATTAAACATTGTTTGACACTTTATGTAAAAAGATTACAAGATTTAGCATCCGCCTTACTTTTATCTTTCTTAGCTTATAAAAACCTCCTTCCTACCCTACTCCATAGTATTGCCTAAAGTACGATTGATTAATTATTATTTTAACAGAAATTTATTTACATAATCAAACAAAAGTTTAATAAACAGAACTGCAATTACACTCTCCTGTAAATAAACAGAAAAAAAAAATAAACTTTGTTTCCAAGAGCGAATACATAACAGGTTTTAACTTCTACGTAATTCCGTTTACGTTTATTGTTATTGTTATTGAAAATGAGGAACTGCAGTCGTTTCAAAACACAATGCAAATGCTGTTGGCAATTGCATCAAATTTAGATGCAAAAAAAAAAACTCTCTTCTGTCTCTACAGGAAGTTCAAAGTCTTTACGAGAACTTTAGTTTTTTTTTTTTTAAGATTTTTGTGTAACTGCAATTACAATAATTTTCGTAAATGTTAGATGATGATTCATTATTAATTGTTGTCAGTCACTCAAAATATGTATTTTTGTATGTACAAATATATTCATGATATAAAAATAAAATCAAATAAATTCCCCAGATTCTGTAATGGTTACAACGTAACAATTAACATTGATATTCTGCCAGTAATTATCTGTTGTATGCTTATGATTTTTTTATAATTTATTTAAAAGAACGAGGTGTGTTTGAAAAGGTAAAAGAAGAAAACAAACAAAGTTGAACTAATAAAATACCTTCAATCTATAAAATATCGATCTTCCGGCAGCGACTCGCGAAATTTAACGATTGATAACAGCCATCTTGATAAAGTTGTCAGATCTGTGAAATTAGTTGTCATTTATGCATACATACTTCAATTGGGATGGCAGCCTAGCTCCTTACACCACTTATGCTGTGTGTGTTAAGTTTATACATGAGTGGTGGCGACCTAAAGTTTAAAGTCGATTCCGAAAGACAGATGTTTTGAAAAACTTTTCATGGCAATTTTAATTACTCTCCGAGTTTTTTGACAGAAATCCGTCGAGATGTCTGACCTGGGGTTTGAACCGAGACCTCATGTCTAATACACGTACAAATAAATAAAATTGTTTTATCAAAACTATCGTCCTGTTCGACTTATTTCACGCACACTTTGCCCATTTTAATATCACCATAATCGTCCTATCTACTAGGCAGACTATTCGTAATAAATGGATAGAGTCTGCTGGCTGCTGCTAGGTTCTGAAACTAGTGATTAACACATGTTCTCTGATGAAAAGTAAGTTGTGCCTAAAACATCGCCATTATACGTGAGAGTGTAGGGGAAAATCGATATTCGAACTTTTGCAAACACAACTTGGCGAATATTGGACGTGACTTAGCACTCTTAAAAAAATTAAATTGACTCAGAAACTGAAGCCGATTGATCACTGACAATGACGTTCGTTTTGAAGCATTTATTGAACAATTGATCTTTAGCAACTGGCCCCATTTCTGGACGTATGTAAACAAACAACAGCGTATGTTCTTTGAATGGGCTCTAGAGCAATCATTCCTTAATTATTGTCAGTGATGGGACCCATTTCTGGATGAATGCGTAAGTGAAAAAACAATGGCTTGCGTTCTTCATATGAGCTCTAGAGTAATCATTTAAAATTACCGTCTGCAACAGAATCCATTTCTGGATGAATGTGCAGGTGAGCAAACAAAATTGGCGAATATGGGACGATACCAATCCGCATGAGATTCAAGAGCGATAGAATTTGGCGTCATTGTTCCATATCTCTTTGAGAACGATGTTGACCAAGCCATTACTGTCAATGGCATGAATTGAAAGATCTGAACATGGTGCTGCTTGGCACCCAGCTCTTGCCACATTAAATATTTTATACGAGCGACTTGGGGCATCACATGGAGGTTATGTGTACTGGATACTGTACAGCGTGCGATTTCACGGCATTGAACTTTAGCTTGTTGGGTTTTCTTCAGACACAAATCACAAAATTTCCTCAAATCCAAGCTACACCTAGAGAAACTATTTCAACAATGTTATATGGTTAGCTGTAGTCTATTAGATAGTGTGTTGGCTTATTAAATGTGAAGCTTATTAGATGTGATGTGTGGTGAGATTTCTGGTAAAAACTCGGGGAGTAAGTAAAAATTGCCATGAAAAATTGTCCCAAAAATCTGTCGTTCGGAGTCGACTCTCTAAACTGGTATAAAATTTACACACACACTACACAAGCAGTGTGAGAAGCCCATTGTAATCCTGACTGAAGGGTTGTAATAGCAATTATGTACGTATGTATGTATGTATATGAGTTAAAAGATGATCCTGAAAAATCATTGAAGTGTCAGTCTGCCATATTGTCTGGCAATCTGTACAAAGCTAAAGGAATACAGACACTTAAAAGAATAATTTCTAAAACACATTTCATGTAATATAACCACAGTTCTTTTTCTGCCAGCCCTCGTTACTAGACCTCTGCAATTCTTGATTTATTTGTGTATTTGTTGCTCAAATACATTGGTATACGTTGTAATATGATGCTTTTAAATTTATGTTGCATTGAGAATACATAAAACAAAACAAAACTAAAAAAAAACTAAAAAAAAACTTAAAAAACAATAACATTTTAAACTAAATAAACTACAAAATAACAATAGCAACATCAACAACAATAAAAGCTAAATGTTTAAGTAAATATTTATATTGTAAAAATGTGTGATAGTGTGTGTGTGTGTATATGCGTGTGTATATTTGCAAATTGTTTAATACTTTGTGTCTAGTCATGAGAGTAGAACAATAAGGTTTCATATTGTACGTTCGTAAGTACTCATTAGTTTATTATATGTATTGTTTTTGCTATTATTATTGCTGTTGTCATTGTTATTTTTTTTTTTTTATTTATTCCAGTTATTTGGGGTCACTTGCACTCAATACGTACCCATTTTGTACTTTAGCATGCTTAATTACAATGCAATGAAGGCTGGTTTTGTTTTGTTTTTGGTTTCTCTAGTTGTTTCTGTTGTAGTTTTCCGTGTAACTGACTTGCTTTTGTTTCTTAATAGTCTACACTGCTTATGAGAATACAGATCAAATCAATAAGAGTTCAATTAATGTAACCCCTCCCCTATTGTACTTGTTGCGGCATTAAAAAGCGAAAAGCGAAATGGGAAAAACGAAAACGAAAACCGTTTAAATGAATTGAATTTCTAATTGACATGATTTGTCTTGTTCAACGCAAAGGCGAAATACATTTTGAATTTGAAAATTTTTGTTTACAAAACTAAATTAGAAAAAAATAAAAACGAAGAGAAAAGAAAAGAAAAGATATTTTGCTTGCAGTGAATGCAATTTGGGTCAGCCAGTGATTACCGCTTCTGCTTTTCTTCATTTATTATGGTAAATATGGGTGATAAATGGTGTTATAAAGTTGAGGTTTTAAGTCACAATAAATTTTATTTTTTTTTTTATTTTTTTGGCAAACAATTTAAAAAGTACGTTGTATTTGTGACTTTAAAATAAAAAGCATGGCAATTAATGAAACTTCGTAAAGAATATGTCACTGTTCAAGGCAATATGTTCACTACGCCACATTTAATAACAAATGGAGGCCTTGGAATCCTTCTAGAGTAGCGTTTAATAATTGTGCATACCATTTGCAGTCAGATAATCTCAAATCCCTTGAAGTTGAGACATCAACAGCTGGTGTAAGTATAGCTACGAAAAACAATACTAATATGCGTTGCCGCAATCTTAACTTACTTGGATCATTACAGTCCTGTAGTTAGGACTATCACCTAGCTTCTCACATCACCCACGATGTGTGTGCTAATTTTATCCATAAGCGCCAAGGCCTACAGTTTAAAATTTTTTGAGAAACTTTGCATTGAAATTTTATTTACTCACACATCTTTTGCCAGAAGATTGCTGAATTTTGTTCAAGATGACTGAGTTGAGGTCTAATAAGCCAGCAGTCTACCTATTAAATTTCTACCGCAGACAAATGAAGTTGACACATTATATTATATCCTAAGGTGGATACTAACGAAAACTGGGGGTTGTATCGATGATATATTCTTTAGAATTTCAAAGGCTAATGAGTCTTACGTTCAATATGAAAATCCAATGGCATCTCAAGGCAAACTTAGACCTATAAAGCCTGGATGAATCCTATCGCATGATATTAAGGCCACATGTATTCGTATTTCTCAATCGCTTTCTGCTTGTCATACTGATAATATGATTTCGAATGCTTAACTATGGAGATAGCCACAGTAACGCTTAGTTTACAAAGAGATTATGAATCGTAAATGCCGCTGAATTTGTCATATGCTCACAGATCGTTACAAGAAAAGTTTCTAATTCTCACGATAATATTTGCAGAATTGACCGTCCATCACACATCTGAAAAAGTCAACTTGACTATGAAATTTCTCAAAGCGGCGTTAGCTGAAGAGAAGTCAATCATTTTGGCACCCACCAAAACAATTTGCTGGGGCTTCTACGAAGGTTTGGAATCTTGGTCAAGAACCGGCATAGATTCAGACATAGATTGAGCTGGTTGAGAAGTCCTGAAATATCAAGGTTGTAGTCACGCTGTCTTGTGTATCTATAGTTCATCCTTTTTCCTCCGTCTTTATATCCTCCCTTTCCTTTCTCTTCTCCTTTTTCAATTTCCCTATCACCTCCACTATCCTCTCTCTCTCTCTCTCTTCTATGACGAATTCTGGGTATTGCAGTTGTCCCAATGACAAGTGCTCAAACCTAACCTAAGAGAACAATTTAAAGGCACAAATGAAATCCAATTATGTTGGCAGACTAGAAGCTGGCTGACAGACTAGAAGCTAAATTTACAATAAATTTCGAATTGTAACTCAAAATAAAAAAAAAACTCCTCAACATATCTGTTATGAAGCCGTTGTTATTAAAAATATTTCGGATTATTCTACGAAATGGATCTTTGAACAATAAAAATGTGTTTAAAACGAGAAAAAAAAGTTTAATTGACATGACAAAGTCAAAATTGTATGTGTGCCACTTTAATTATAAGCTTCCGGTTCAGTAATTCTAAATGTTTGTCATTTAAATTCTTCATTGATATGTAGCCTAAAAGTACATACCATATATGGTAGTGGATGGTTTCAATTACAAAATAATTATGATTAAAATACAAATAATTACTCCAAATTCTAGTAGTACTATTAACAATAATTGTATGCATTTATAAAACATTTTCTATTATTAAGGCATTTATGACTAAATCTAGTAAATATTTATTGAAAATATTCTAACGCTTCAGTAACCACAGCAAGGCCTTGTGCTAAGTTTTAAAAATATTTCTAGAAGAGCAATAAAAAAAAATGAAAACTGAGAAGTATGGCCATATTTTTAAAGCTTAGAATTGTTTGAAACTGAAAATATACGGAAGGACTTCGGTGGCCTTCGCTGCTTGGATATTGGTAATAAGAAAGGGGACTGTAAAGTCATCGTAATCTAGTAGGTAGTAGACAAGAGCACATGTTTCAAACCCCAGCTCAGGCAACTCAAACAAAATTAAATACGAAAAAAAATTCTTTCCTCTTATCAAGCTTCAGGCAATAACTCTGAAAGTAAATAAAATCTGTTGTTCGGATTCGAGGTTTAACTGTAGGTCTAGGCACTTATGGATAAAATTGTCATACATAACATGGGTGTCGCAAGAAGCTAGGTTAGAAAATGGATGCTTATTGAAAATTTTAATTATTCTCCTGAGGGTTTCTTGTTGGATGCCTAGTTTCAAAAATGAACATGAATGAAATGAACAGCAGATCTCTGACAAAACCTCTCGGAGTAAGTAAAGACTGCCATGAAAAGTTTCTCGAAAATCTGTTGTTCGAAAACGACATTAACTGTAGGTCCCGCCACTCATGTATAAAATTAACACACAAACCATAAGTGTTGAGACAAGCTAAGTCGTAATCCTAACTGAAGTGTTATAATGACCAATTATGTATGTTATGTATGTATGTGTGTAAGTAAGAAAGCGTATTCTTATTGCACATTGAAATATTTCTCTTGAAGGTTTCTTGTTGGATGCCCATTTGAAAAAAAAAGCTAATAAAACATGCATGTACAGTGAGCATCAAAAAATACATTAAAAAATACACATTAATAAATTACCGTTATTTTTATTTTAAAATTGTTTCATTGCCAATTTTTAAAAGTAAACAAAAAAAAATAAAAAAATTGCGAAATATTTTCGAATTTTTTTGGGCACTATCCTTAAGTAATAAAAGTTAAATTTGATGATTGTTAGAATTTTATACTTAGTGTACAGTTGCTTTTGATGATCACTCTATATTTACTAAGATAGATAATTAATCCAAGGAAATAAGTGGTAATAATTTTTCAAATCAAAATTAAGTACAAATTTTTTCATGTACACTCCTCAGATTTTGGTGTATTACTGGAAGAAATATTTTCAAAAATCTTCAGAGATAAATTGAGGGCCTTCGAGCACAAGCAAAACTGTAATAAAGTGTCATAATTTTTAATTTCAAAATGAGAAGAAATTTTTTGTTTTTAAGCCGTAAGAAAATGATATTTTTTCTGCGAAATATTACAAAAGTACACATGAACTCATGGGCATGAGAAAACTTTCTTATAAGATTTCATACGTATACTACACTTCACTTCCAGCCTTATAAGCCATGAACACATTCGATTATTTTTGAAGTATTTACCGCAAATGTAAATATTTATAAACTATACACTCAGAGAAATAAAAACAAGGCAATATATTAGACTATAAAATAATAGTAAAGTAAAGTAAAGTAAAGTAAAGTAAAGTAAAATGTTTCAGAATTCTCCATAAAATTGCCTTTGCATGGCAAACAATGGAAAAAATGCTATAAAAATCCTGTATTAAAAACATCTTTTGTTTAGCAAAAGAAATATTATTCTTAAGGAAAATTGTTTAAAAAGAAATACAAACAAATTCTATTGTATTGTATTTGTATTTGCAAACCTTTTCAATAATTAAGAAAATAAAAGAGAAATTTTTAAAGAGAATATCTAAAGTGAAATTTAAGAGAATTTGTAACACAATATTTAAAAGATACTTTGAGAAGCTGCAGAGAGCATGACAAAGAAATACTCAGAGAACTTGTAAATACAAAAGAGAGCGTGTAAAGAAAATGTTTTGAAAATCAAAACAAAAAAAAAATAAAAAAACCTGAAAATAAAAACACAAACAAAAACAAAATAGGGAAATACTGTCATTAACATTGTTTGGTTTTCCAAGTACACATGCACTTAAATGTTGAGATACATGTTCACATTCAGGTTTTATTTTTATTTTCTTGTATCCAATGGATACACACAACACCATGTGAATGAAGCTTTTTGAAAACAAAGACAGAATATTAATGCATATCGATAATGATGATGATGTTGATTACGGTGACTGGTTAGAAACTGCAATATTCAGTTTCAGCATATGAATGACTCACAGATTTAAAAAAAAAATCCAAAGAAGTGACTTTTAAATGTTAAGCACTCAGGAAATATACCAGTTTATAGTCATGCCAGATTTCTTTTTTTTCATGTTGTCTGGTGTAATAAAATAAAGAAAAAATATCAATTTGAAATAAATAATAAAATATAGAATTACTGTAGTTATTGCCCTACTGACTGAAATTGGGTGTATTTTCAACTGAAATGAAAACAACCACAATGTAATAGTGAGTTTAAACATAATTTCCATGCTTCCTCTATCCCATTATGGCCAGATTTTCTGCGCTTTTATACATGCATCCGAAATCGCCCATTCGTTCTTAACACAATTGATAACTGCATTATTAGTTATAAGACTGCAGATCTATAAAGGGATTCCCAATATTAGGGAATTTATTGGAGCCTTCGATAGTCACTTTACCCATGTGTCGGTACCCTTATGATATGAACATCATACCATTCTGCTATAATGTTTGCATATCTGTCACAGCTATACACAGTTTTGGAATTCATTAAATTGGAGGGAGCTCAATACTTTTACAAACGACTGTCTATCAGAAATCAATCAGATTTAAACTCTATTTTCAGCAAACTATAACGCTAATACTAATGCCAAATAACAGACACTTAAAGCTTCCCTTCAGACAGAGCTAAAATGAATCGAAACTTCCTAACATTCCTAATCCCCTTCAAACTACTTATTTTTCAAAGTGTTGTTTAAAGAAAAAATTCAATGGAAACTTTTAGTTTTCTATCAAAGCAAGCTACCTATCCAACTAGTCTTGTTAGCTACTAAAAAAGTTGAACTAAATAGCCTATCTTAATGACATCCAATTAAGATTAAAGATAAAAACTAAGAGACAGACATACCAAAATCAAAATTATGTGCCAAAATATTATTGAAGATAATTGTTTCTCATTTCAGCATTGGAAAAAATGATAAGCAATTAAGTAATGAAAGTGTAAACAATTGATTTGACACTTTGTTTCATTCGTTATCAAATACTTTAATTTCTTAACATTTTACTTTTACTCTTAGCCTCTAATACAATAGATTGAAAGGCCTTTGTCTTATTGTCTTGATATTTGCGATAGCATAACAAAACCAAAACAACAGCAATGTTAACATTATGGTATATATACAGTGGGAGATAAGAATGTGTGTACAGTTAGGCTATATATTTACAATTCCATTCAGCAATAAATGTTGACCAAAAATTGTATTTTCAATTCCGATGTGAAACGAAAAGGCTCTCATACTTAAATAAGTTAAGCAAAGTAAGGCCATAATAGAAACCCCAGGTCAGACATCTACAACAAAACGAAATATGAACAAATATTTCTTCGGCAATCATTTCTTCTCAGCAGATTTCTGGCAAAAACTCTGAAAGTAAATAAAATTGCCATGAAAAAGTTGGTCTAAAATCTGTCATTCGGAATAGACTTTAAACAGTAGGTTCCGGCACTCATGTGGGTGTGAAAAGCTAAGACATAATCCCTACGGAAGTGTTGTAATGATGAAGGCATCAATTTTTTTGATTTTCGTTTTGCACTGTATATTAAAGTTTTTTAAGTTTTGGTTAAGCTAAACAGCAACATGTTGCTAAAGACTTTCATGTTGCTAAACATTTATTGAATCAAATAATTATTGTGGTTATCTTTTATGGCTTTTGTATGGTTTTAGATTATTTTTTGCAAAATGTTTAGATATTGTATCTGCTATAGTAGGGCAACATAAGGCCAGCAACATGTTGCTGGTCTTCTTTGTTTCAATTTTTGTTTTTAATTTTATTTTTTTGTTTCTGTTTAATTGTTTATCAAATACAATAAAGAAAATGAAAAAAGAAAGAAAATACTGCACATTTTAGAGATGTTTGCCTATATTTATGATTGCGCACAGCTGACTCTTTATTGTTATTGTTTTATTTTTGTGTTTTATGCTGAAATAAACAATTGGCCTCCCAACATCCCTCAGTTATTCTAACGTAATCGTAGACGTGTGTACGCGTTTAGCTAGCCATCCATTCAACCAAACATCTGTGTATCTGTGTATCTACCAAATAATTGAAATGAAATGAAATGAAAAATGAAATAAAATACAAACACTGGCTTTGCACCCAACTGTTTGGTGAATGCTCATTCAGTTCTTATTTGTAAGCGTAGCGTTCAAGTTGTTTGTTGTATCAGTTGTTGTTTCAGTTCGTACTCACGTTTGTTTCTTTTTTTTTTTGGTATATTTGAAAAAGAAATAAGAAAACCAAACAAAATCAACACAAACAACTCTTTCACTCACTCTCTCTCGCTCTGTTGAATTATTAAAATTTAATTCTTATAAATAAATATTTCCTTATACAAATACAAGTGATTTTATGATAATGATGATGATGATGATAATGATGATGATTTTAATGATGATGTGTGTATATACAATACGTGTACGGGAATATATGCTAAAAAATTAGTTCTTAAAAACGAATTGTTGTTGTATTCAATAAATACAAAAAACAACAATAATAGAAAAGCAAAAAAATTTATATTTTTTTTTTTGTGTGAGTGTTGTTTCAGTGGTGCCATTGTGTATATGAATTTAAACAAAAAATTATTGTACAAAACATAAGTATTGGAAAACAACAGCAAAATCTAATATTGTTTCATATGAAACATAAAAACTTGATTAAAAGTTTTTAAAACAAGCAAAGCAAAGCAAAAGAAAGAAAAGAAAAATTAAAAGAAATACACAAAATCTGTGGAGTAGTAAGAGATTGCTTGTATGAAACTTTAATTATAGAAAAACTGAAGCAAAAGCAAAAGGTAATACAATATAAAGATTAAAATTTACTTATGAAAATAAGAACAGAATATTAAGAAACAAATGTAACATAGTATACTAACAGAGATAAATTATAAACAAATTTAGAAAAAAAAATAAAACAATTTATTATGTTTGTTTTTTCAGTAATTTTTCAATAAAAATACCCATAAATTATACGAACAAAATCCAAGCAACATCTTTAAATTTGTTTAGAAAATTCCTCTTCAAGGATAGAAAATTTTAATGAAAACAAATATAAAATAAACAAAATATTTTCCTAAAAATAAACTGCATTTTACCACTTCATAAAAATATTTTTTTTTTTGTCAATAAAAAAAAAAAATAAGAAAAAAACCCCGATCCACCAATAAAAAATCTAAATTAAGGTCAAGATTTTATTTTTCTTTAAAAAATCTGAATCTTACTTGCATTAACTTTTACACCATTTTTGAAAAAATTCTCTTAAAAATTTTATGTCAACTCTTAAGGATTCTGCGCCAGATTTTTTTGTAATTTTTTTTTTAATGTTTCGTGGTTCTTTTTCTTTTTTCAAATTTGTTACATGATATTCTAAAAATTTTCATCAATGGGTTCAATGGCAGTTCCATTTTTTTTAGTTGTTTTCCTCCCTCTTTTTCTCATTTTTTTTTTTTTTTTTCTTCTTATTGAAGGTGTAAAACTGTAAGTGTAGGTGTCATGACCGGTAATACCAATTAAAATTTTTCTTTTCGTTTCGTTTCAGCCACAATGACTTTCAAGTATTTTGCTTTCCAAAAAATTTCCATTTTTTTTTCTTTTTGTTTTGCATTCAACTTAAATTAGTGAAAAGTTTTGTTAAGCAAAGTGTAGAGTTTCCTTAACGAAATGTTAATAAGTTTTTAAGTATCTGGCGTACAAGGTCAATTCTGTTGACACTAGAAGCTATTTTGCGAAAAACAAAAGAATGTCAAGCTCAAGAAGAATTTTATTTTATTAACGTTATAAACTTTTAAAACAAAAATTGTCCTGTTGTTACTGAGATCTGTAAACATATGCAAAATACAGTGGAAAAAACTCTGGCCACTTCATATCATTCTGATTGTGAAAAATGTTTGGTACAGATATTCAGCGGTTACTCTAATATTACTCAGAAGTAGCCTGAGAATATAAACTGGCCTTCTGACAACGGCCAATGAGCACTAAATTTTGTTAGGGGAGATATTCTAAAGATATTCTGTATGTAATGAGGGCAGAAAACAAAGTATGGTATTATACCTTCATATGGCTTTCTGAACACAAGGACATCGAAGGCGCCAACAAAGCCTACGAATTTGTAAGCATGGAAAAAAGAAAAGTTCCCATTCATACGCGATATTAGCATTTCTTTATACAGAAAAAAATGCTCACGCTTAAACTTTACCAATTTGCAAAGGGAAGATGGAAATAAACCTACTTGTATAGTGACCAGACATATCTGGCACGCTGTTAGCAGCGCAAGATTTGCATTAAACCTAACCAGAATCCATCGTAAAGAACTCATAGCACTAATAAAAAAATTACGAAAATAGGGATGAACAAAACTCAAATTACAATAACAATACTATATAAAAATACCATGTAAATAGGAATGTTCTAGAAGTTACCAAACCAAGGGAAGTATAAGTGAAGTAAAAACAAAATTTAAAATTGTTGTTGGCATTAACATCCTTAGTTATTACCGTGATTTTCTGTTTTTATAGGAGATTACTACCAAAAAAAAAATCGGAAAAAGCGCAAAAGTTGTTTATAGTTGCAGTTCTAACGAGACTTTTAATTCACTTACCGGCGATTGACAAAGTGTACCGGGCAAGGTACGTACTTTGTGATATGCTAGGGTTTAAACATTACGGAGACTATTGTAGTCGTAGCCAGGAGCCATTCACATAGCTTATTTCTAGGTTCGGAAAGCTGCAACCACCAACTCAAAATCATGACGGAGAAAGAAACTGAAATTGATGTGCCAAAGAAAAAGGAGGAGGGATCAGATTTAATAACCTCGGCTGCGGAGAGGTTTTTATTGACTCCCCAGTCTACAACCGTAGTGTTTAATGTAAAGAAAGGCCACCTGGAGCAGAATGTGCTATAAAGATCTTGATGGGGTAGAGACACGTGACTACATAAGAGCTGTAATGATTTATCCTTTTCCCGCGGAAGCAGTTTGACACAAAACCATTCACATACCGAGCCAGATTTGCCACTTTTAATCAAATCAAGTTCATTGTAAAGTTGTTTACAGTTCCCAAACATTTTTTGCCATGGTTTTTCTGATCAATCAAACACAACTAAAGTCTACAAAATCTAACAAAAAATTGGACTAGCCCTAGCCCTCGAGGCTTTCGTAATAGAAATTCGTTTATGATGATGAATTCAGCTGAAGACAATAACATTTTTTATTATAGTTTTCAAATTCAAAACGGAAAAAGAAAAGCCTTTCAATGTTCTACCAAATAATCTATCCAGAAAGCTTACTTAACAGCCAACATCTTAAGAAGGTCAGGCAGTGACATATTTTACAAAAGAATAGGACAAACAACCAGTTTTAACAAAAACCAATACAATTTCAATCAGATGGTTATATCTGAGCAGTGATAACAAACAGGTTTTAATATGTTGGAATTATCCTAGTAGCTGGACAGTAATGCATCTGAAATAAAGCAAATAAAGGCATGAAAAAACATATGTTTGATACTCATATGGTGTAGTTTAGTTGGGACACAAACCATATGCAAAAGTTTTTTCCCATATGTTATGAATCAGGAATTTCTGGAATTTCTTTCCATGCGATCCAAATTAATAATATTTTTCAAATCTTAAACTAACTGAATAATACTGAGTTATTGCCAGTGTCGTCAAATTATGAATTCAATAATCAAATTATTTTCGTTTTGTGTTGTAAAGCTCTCGAATTGATGAATGATCATGGCATGACTCGTTAGTAGGCTATAAATCAAAACCATTTAAAATATTACGAAAATATTTTATTAATGATTTGCCTGCCCATAACAATTAATACGCAACCATTAATCTGTCAGTTCAATTCAATAAATTTTTATAGGCTTTCTAACTACAGAAATATATTTACATCCAGCGGGAAATAAAGAAAGCAAAAATAATTACAAAGTGATTGTTTTTTTTTTTACTCTACAATAAGTATTTAGAATTTGATTTAGAATTTGAAATCTTACGCATTTGATTTTACATATGAGTTCTGGACAATATGGAAATAATTCAGAGAATATAGAGATGTTTACACAAACCAAATGAAATTCTACTTATTTACACAGAATTTACATGGATTGTAGAGTACTGTTTAATCATTTCTGCCTTAAAAACAATAATTTTTCAGTCAAATCTGATTAATTTCATGTCAGTATTGTAAACAGCCTCGTTGTAATCCAATTGAGTGGAGTCACCATATAACTTTCCACACATGCTTTTAAATTCTCCAACTTTAGGAACCAAATTTTATTAACACCGTACAAGAAAGAAACAAAACATCTTGATTTCATAACTCTTGCAAACACAATGCCCAACTAAACTTTCAAGCCACAAGTAGAAAGAAAACTATTCATTGAGCAATCAATTCTTATCGTATGAAATGGAATGAAATGAAAAAAAACGCGAATTTCATTTCCTATAGGCAAGTATTTAAACAAGAGAATAAATCAAGCATAAAGCAGCACTTCCTGTACCAAGAAAACTATCAAAATAAAAGCGAAAAAAAAGAATACGAAATAAACAATGTCGACAACTTGAAGGTTTTAAAGCAAACAAATGAAATGCAAAAAAATTTTCTGGCAGCAATTTCAAAATCCTGTTCACAATTCCTAACATAAATTCATGTATTATTCATCAAATTTCTTATATTGGGTGTAGTAAACAGAAATCGTTTTTAATTTGTATTATAGGTTGCATAAGCTGAGCTTAATTTTGTATCAAAAACCTTTTTTTTGCCAGTTTTCTAATAGCCTGAGTTTAATTTGTTTAAGCCGAACTCTTAATTCGGCCAATTGACACATCTGACGTACATACTAAGAGACAACAACAAAGCTTGGTTTGGTAATCCTTACTTCATTATCATACAATCTGGACTTTTTTTTTATAACTGCAATAGAAAATAAGTTTTTTTATAATCTTCCTTTCAACTCGAAGCAGTTTTTTCCTTAGCTTCAACGCTTTTTCAATTTTAAAGTTGACAACACTGTTATGACTGATTCGCAAATCAAAAGTTTAAGAGAATCATCACGCATGTATAAGAGAATCAATAAAATTTCTCCACATATTTTGCAAGGATTCAGAATAAGGAAATAACACACCTACTAAATATGTAATTAGGGTAGGACCTTCTTTCTTTTCAAAGCATAAGCAAGCATATACAATACTCTCTTGCTTTCTATTCTACAATGTTTACTTTTTCTCTCTTGTATAACTAAAAAGCTGTCAAAATCTCTCTTTAGATGAATTTGTGTCAAAGTTTTTCAATGTATTTGTAATAAATTGAATTAAAAAGGCAAAAATTTCATTGTGTTCTATGAAACAAAACAGTTAATTTTGTTTTTGCAATTATTCTAATAAGAATTTAGAATTTTACCCCAATGACAAGAAACCCTTTAATCACTTTGCTGGTATACTTATTGTTGTTGGCCAGAACATAGACTGATAGACGTCCTCTGCTTTGTGTCTGGCATTTGTTTATCAGATGAGTTGAATACGATTTTTTTTTCTAAAAACTAAACGCTATACTCTGGCATACCTACTTATGAATTAATGAATATAAATATATAATATGTATGTATGTATGTGTATATGTATGTCTGAATTACGCTGAGACATTTGAATATTTAAACGTCTAGCAGATTATATTATAAAATCATTATTTTTTTTTCGTTGTTCTAATCAGTCTAGAAGAATTGTTAACAAAAAAAAAAAAAAGAGAAAAAAGAAAGACAATAAATATTAATAATAAACCAATATCCCAGCAAACTGTTTGATTGACTTTCATTAAAGAAAGTGTAAAACATAATAAAATTTAAAAACATTTTATTTTAATTTTTTTTTTTTTTTATTAAAATTTTTTCATTCTCTGTACAATGGACAACACATTTCAGTACATTGTTTGCGTTTATCGTAATGATTCCGGTTCTCACACATCAATTTTTAAGCGCTGCAAGAAGCAGTATTTATCCAAAAGCAGGTAAATACCACACAAACAATTTGTAACTGGAAGACCTTAAAACAAAGTTGCATGTGCGGGGGGTTCTACTGGATTGCGTTACTTACTTACTTAATTGGTCAATATCTGCCACTTATGTTGTGTGTGATAATTTTTTTATCCATGAATGCTGAAGCCCACAAATGACAGATTTTGGAGAAATTTTTCCTGTGCAATTTTTCATGGGAATTTTATTTAACTTCCAGAATTTTTCTCAAAAAACTACAGAGAAAAAGTCGCTGAAAAATCCTATTTTACATTCAGTTTTGTTCGAAATTCCTGATTTGGGATTCGGGATTTGCACCCCGCTATCATTTTTAAGGAAATACACCACCTACTAGACTATGGCAACTTCATTGAATTTGCGATGAAAGGAACAGTGTAGAACCCATATCCCGGCTGGCCGTGTAGCTAATGAAATAACTCGAAAAGACTTACTCGTACCGAAAGACAATGTACCAATTAGCTCAGCTTTACTGCCTGTTACGGTATGAATTATCTGCTGTCAAATGCTGAGCTGATAAAGATTATTCTTCAATGCCAGACTCACAAGTGTATAAATTACTTAAAAATCATACCAAGTAACTATTTAAACTGGATCGTTGTAAATTTTCTGTAGCTGTAGAGACTTTGTTTCACTTCTAATGACTTCATTAGAAGTTGTAGATCAGTAAAGATGGAAGGCAGTATTGTCTCAATCTTACCCAGTAGGCGAATGGGACATTAACTCCATCACTAGATGCATTAAACTTTCCAGCTTTAGCTTGATTTAAAGGCGTATCGCTTCAATGCAAAGTCCTGATTCTGATTATCAGTATCGGTAGATCAAGACTACTCAAATAATTCTTCATACATCTTATAATGCCCATAAATGTTCAAACTTTAGTAAAAAATCCTCTAAGAAGCACAAGGCTATCACAAAGATCTCCAACCTGTTAATTTGTTTTCGATTTGTAGCCTTTCTTTGTTTTTGTTTTGGTAATCTTGAAGTCGTCGTAGTTTAGTAGGTACTGTGTTGGCTTATTAGACGAAAGGCCAGGGTTCGAATCCCCGGTCAGACATCTAAAAAACGAAATATGAAAAAAAAAATATTTCTTCGGCAGCTTCCTCTTAGCAGATTTCTGGCAAAACTTCTGAGAGTAAATAAGATTGCCATGAGAAAAGTTTCTCAAAAATCATATTAAACTTCTTGTATATTGTTATTGCATTTTATGTACAGGTGAGGACTCTTGCTCAGCATAATATATTTATCCAGATTGAAAGAAAGCGCTAGTCCTCTAGATGGATTCATTAGCAGATATATGAAGCCACTGAACTTTTCAAAACTTGAAACAACTTAAAAAAAAATTATAAAATTATTTTTCAAATCAGCTTCTCTTAAAATTCTTATAATTTATTGCTGTGTGTGTGTGTGTGGGTCTGTGTTGTGTAATATTTTTTTTTTGTTACCAAATTTAATTAAAATGCGTGGCAGGCAGCTTTTTAACCACATTTCTCATTTGACTTTAAATTGCCCACATCTTTATGGTTTAGTTACATATTTTTTTTTTTCCTTTTTTAATTTTTAATTTTCTTTTTCATTTCATTTTACATTTTTTTTTTCTTTGTTTGGAGTTTCATCTTTTAATATGACTCATGGGAGATTCGCTGCTAATCCTGTTCGTTGTTTTTTGCAATTTAAATAAAAAGTTTAAAATATTTTTTGTTTTTTCTTTTAGAAAAATTAAATGGAAATATGGAAATTGCTAAGAACACACAAATTTTTTCTTATTTTATTTTTAAAACATTTTCCTAGTTTTGAAATATTGGTTCCATACTCAGTAGTCATGGAAACCAATCGTACTTTAACCTTAGTATTCAAGGAGTTCAAATAGTGATTATTAAAGAAAAAGTTAAAATATTTAGGTTGTGATATACTTACTTAATTGGTCCAGGCAACGTTTTAGTTAGGATTTCAACCTAGCTTCTCCCGCCCCCCATGTTTTGTGTGTTTATTTTATTTATAAGTGGCGAGATCTACAATTTAAAGTTGACTATGAACGACAAACTTTTTGGGAAACTTTTCTTGTCTATTTTATTTACTCTCAGGGTTTTTGCCAGAAGACTGCTGCTGAGAGGAAGTCGGGTAAAGGAATATATTTTCATATTTTGTTTTGTTCCAGTTGTCTGAGCTGTGACATAAAGCACAGGCTCTCGTCTAATAAGCCACCATATTATCTATTAGATTACAGCACTACAATATGTTATCCAACTTTTGTTCGACTTTGTTGCAACTCCTCAGCAATTTGCAAACTACATGCATGAGGCCTAGACTTCTGATTTCAAGTTTTCTGCAATATATGTGCTCTCATAAATTTTTGCTAGAAATTGTCAGTGAATGCCGGATAATGTAATGTATCTCTGCTAAGAAGATCCATGGCTTACTGCATTTCATGCAATATAGGTCTAATCAACAAGTGATTGATGTGATTAATATGATTGATGGTGATTGATGGATTGATGGTGATTGATATGATTGATGGTGATTGATGTCTTTCAAAATTGTAACAAACTTCTGCGCTTGTCTGGTGTTTGACAGCCATTGATGCCATACTACCATGTGATTTACAAAGAAAATGAAAACAAGTAAGTTTGAGTAGCGTATCTCCTTTAATTAGACAACAGATTGCTTCCTTATCCTGCTAATACACGGTAAATTTCCAAATCCTTTGAAAAAATAAAAACCCAAACATTGTTTGTGTTATTAAAACTTTCGATTTCATTTTGTTTACTATTCGAAAAAGCATGATAAAATCTAAAAATTATGTTTCAAAAGTGAAAAATTGTTTGTCATTCATTCACTCTTAAGTTCACAATAGATTTGTTAGCTACATGTATATGAGACGTGTGTATGAGCCATTGTGGTGTATGGTCCGTTAAGGAAAATAAAAAGAAAAAAATTTTTATTCCTTTTTGTTTTGTTGTTGTTAAATTGCTTTGAGGCATGAAGAAAAGTGTGCTGCTTTGAGTAGTCAGTCATATAAACTCACAGAAAAACATTCAGTCACACATATTTGTAAACTTTTTTTTAGTATTAGAATGGAACAGCTGCTATAGAATTCTAAATTACGAGTGTAAAGATAAGAATTAGCATGCTACAGGCGGTATTTTAAAGTCTTTGCAAAGGATTGTAATTAGTATACGAGTATACTACTGAGAACCATTTCAAACCATTTATATCACTTCACCCATACAACACTTTTTTGTACTCTTAACTAAAGTAAGTATTTTTGTTACAAACAAAATTTGTAACTAAGTATACCAACACAGACTGGGTAGTGCTAAAAAATATTTTCTTTCTAAAATAAAGAAAGAAAATTAAACAAACAAACATAAACATTGTACTGGGAACTAAATATACTGCAGTGTATGTCAATGTCTATATGAGTATGAATGTGTATGAATGTGTATGTATGTGTATATGATTGTATATTTTTAATTCATATATGTAAGCTTTTAAGTACATATGCCCTGAACAACAGCAACGTGTTCTTTCGTTTGTTTAGACAATAATTTTTTTCAGTTTCATTCTTTTGTTTTATTTGTTTCGCTAAAATATCATGTTTTTTTTTTTTTTTGTTGTTGTTATTTTTATCGCAAGACTTTAAACGTGGGAAATACTACATGTTCTTCATTATATTGTGGCCAATTATTATTTGTTGTTGGTTTTTTTATTTTTACAATGTAAAGTATATTGCAAACGTAATGAAATGTTTTCAAATGTAATGCCAGTAAAGGACAATTTTTGACTTAAAGTATTGCAATTGAATATTCAAAAGTAAGACAATATGTCCGTGACTTTTTAATTTTTCTAGCCTCTAACTTAAAAGGACAACACAATTTCTGGTGACAGGCAACTTTCATTTAGTTTGTGTTTGACAATCATCCTTTCAAATGGCAAGATTCGTAAACTAAGACACGAGTCGCTACTTCAACTACTCTACTTCCAGGATTTGTCATTCAGTGATTATTTCCTACATTTTCAGGTTTACTAATCCAGTTTTTGCATCAAAACAATTGCTTGATCAAGTTTAGCAATCCCTAGTCCTGAAAACAATGACCACTTTAGTCTTGCATTGGGTGTAGTGGTGAGAAACTTTCCACTTAATTGGTGATAACAACTGTTCAATCAGGATTAAGACCTGGCTTCTCATGCGACTCATGTTGTGTTCGTTAATTTTATCCATGAGTGGTGGGATCTACTGTTTAATAATAATTCCAAGCAACATAATCCCAATATTTTTAAGAAATCTGCTGTGGGGAAGTCTTTTTTTTTCACATGGCCTCACGTCTAACAAGCCAACCCACTACCAATTAGACTGCGACGATCTACCAAATCAGTTCTCCGGACTTAGCTCCGTTTGACTAATTTTTTAATCCAAATATGGATCAAGTATTTGAACTCCTACAACGATAGCATATCCATTTATCAATGATTGAAAACAATAATCGATTTAGCCATGTATTGGGTATAGTAATGAGAAACTTTTTTGCTGATTAATTCGTACTCTTCTCTCGGCTGCACTGCCTGGCACTCCTATGATTTATAAATGAAGTTATCCTTGCTATGAAAATGTTGTCTTCTCCCCAGAGGCTTGAGCTATGCTTGCACAAAGGCACAGTGAGCATCAAAAGAAACTGTACACTATGGATAAAATCCTCATAACCAACTTTTAACACTTAAGGAGAGTAGCCGAAAAGATTTGCCAATATTTCGAAATTGGTTTTCAATTTTTTTTGTTTCAATTTTTAAAACTGACAATGAAACAATTTTAAAATATAAGTAACGGTAATTTGTTATTATTATTATTATTATTTTTTATGTACAGTTTCTTTTGACGCTCACTGTATTTGAAGAAATGGTTCGGCGGTCTACAATTTTATTTTAAGTTATAAAAAATTGGAGAAATGTATCCACAATATTAGGAAGTAGGCAGCACTTGAGGAATTCAGAGCTCCATTCCCAGAAACCGGAATAATTCTTTACTCCATTCAAACTTCTACCAATTTATACCACAAACAGTCAAACAAAATTTAAATAACCAACTTTATTTTCATAGAAGAATCCGCAGGCAGACCTTAATAATAATGTAGCATCCGACTCCAACCACTCTATGAATACTGAACATTTCAAAAGTAATTCCATACAGCCTTTCACATGTAAGACCCTTGATTCTATTAAGGGAATGGGTGTAAGCATATCGTTTTTGTTTGAAAGGAAATTGTACAACCATTATTACTATTGTTGCCTATAAAATTTAATGTCTTTGCCATTTATTATCGTGTTAAATATGTACGATTGTTTGTAATAAAAAATATTTTTTTTTTAAATAAAAAACATTAAAGAAAATGAACTTTGATGCTTTAACTATTCATTAATATTTCTGTCATTCATCTGTGATTCTATTGTTTAATTAAAATCGTTAATAAATCGTTTTGCAATTAAATCATGTGTTAGAGACAAAAGAAATTTAAAAAAAAATTCTGTTTTTAAACAAAACAAATTCAAATATAATTACGTGGCAGGTTGATGAATATGAAATTTTCTACGAAACAATTTTTTAATTGGAAATGAAATGGAAGTTCACAGTTAATAAATGCAATATTATGCAGTAAAGAAATTAATTAATAAATTATTTAATTATTCATTGTTGGTAAACAGGAACAACAATAGTAAACAGTAATATTAACAAGTAATTATTTTAAATTGAAAATAGTAAAATAACATGGAAAGAGGGGAGATATTTATTGTAGCCTTCAATTCTTTTAGCAAGAAAGATTTTATCTTGTCATTCCCTACAAATCTCCGCTCTTTCATAGGGCTTTTCAAGCTGAGGGCCAGAAAAAGCTTGCAGTAGGTAATACTCGTTACACAAGTTGCCTGAGGCAATGTATTTAGACAGACGAACTGCGATATTCGTATAGATAGCATACGATCGTTTCTATATCCTCCTCAGACTTACAGCTCCTGTAGAAATCAGCTACAAATAAAACAAGTCTGTCGGCATGCCTTTAAATAATACAGTAGAGTACTAGAGACGTAGTAGTTTGTTTGATGGCCATGATCAGTACTTAACTTATCCATATCAATCCCTCCAAGAACCTGTCAATATTGCACGAACTTTTCTTCTAGCAAAGAGTAACCACTTCAACCGGAAAATAGTTAGTTTAACTGACACAATCGGAGCACGTATACCCTGTAAAATGTTGGATATTATGGGCCCCATATCGGCATCGCTCATTTTAACAACAAAACTATTTTCCATAGTATTCGTATGACTTGGACTTCATGTAAGAGTTACCTTTGAAGGATCTGAAAATTTCTTAATATTACTCAAGAATTCATACACGAGAACAGACGTCGTTAATTAGCACTTACACATACATACATAAATGGTCATTACAATCCTTCAGTTAGGATTACGACCTAGTTTTTCCCAACACTTATGTTAAGTGCTTTAATTTTATACAAAAGTGGCATGACCTACAGCTTAACCTCGTTTCCGAACGACAGATTTTTTGGTATGGCAATTTTATTTACTCTGAGGCAGTTGTTGTCCGAAATCTGCTGAGAGGAAGTAGGCAAAGAAATATTTTTCATATTTCGTTATGTTGAAGATGTCTGACCTGAGATTTCAACCGAAGCTTTACGTCTAATAAGCCAACATACAACATACTCGACTGCGGCTACTACTACTCGTTCATTAGTGTCCGAGTAAATTAGAAAATCCCATAAAATTCAAAATTGCCTTGATCTTTGCTGGAAAACAATACAATGATCAGCCAGCCTATACAAAAACTGAATACCGGAATCCTTTGATGCATATACTACAGCCAACTCTTTCTAATCGTCAAAATAATACCCAAGTAATCACTCGGATCTTCAGAGAAGAAGTTCTTCAAATGAAATTTTTAATTTAAATAGCCGTAGGCCAAAGTAATACAGGGCCTAGCTACATTGAGCTTTACTCCCTGCAGTTCATTTCCATGTGGGAAATAATTCTGTAGTAGAATTATTTTCTGTCAATAGACAACACTCCCATTTTCCATAAAATATTTCTCTATTCCTACAACACTATACATTGCATGAGTGGTTACCAATCCCTTGATTGTTTTGTGGCAAAAAAGTAATTAAAAAAAAGGAAAGAAAAAAAAAACAAACGATGTTCATGTAACCGACAGTAATTCGATTAATATTGACATTTAATTAACTTGTAAATGCATCGCATAATATTATTTTTCTTGTAAAATAATTTGTAAAGAGAATTTCCAATGCAAAATATTATTACGAATGAGAATCAAAATATTTTGAAAAATAATTTTTGTTCAATTCATTCATTCAATTGCAATACAACAACACTATATAAGTGGCTTACTTACATCGAGTATAGTGTTGAAAGTAATTTTAGCCAATTTCAATTCAATAGTATCAGTCCTGTTGCAAGATTGGAATTCTAATGCATCAAATACAGCTAATGCCAACGTAAAATGCGTACTAATGTATGCTAAGAATGTAGCAGACATACACACATAATTGGTCACTACAATCCTTCAGTCAGTATTACGTTCTAACTTCTCACAACACTTGTGTTCCTACAGTTTAACAGGTTTTTTGACAAACTTTTCATGGCAATTTTATTTACTCTCAGAGTTTTTGCCAGATTCTATTGAGGAGTAGTTGCCAAAGAAATATTTCTTCATATTTTGTTATGTTCGATATGTCTGAGTCAGTTGTTGAAGCATTGCCAACGTACTTCCCACTGAAATACAGCGATTTTATGTAGCAGTAATAGCATATCACAATACAACAAAACCATATGGCTTCCACGAAATGTTGTTAGAGACATAAAAACCTGTGAACAATGAATAATTCCCTGAAAAGAGTGCATATCAGTCGTTGCAGTCCAGTAGGTGACGGCTTTGGTTCAGATATCTCGAACAAATCTGAAAAAATCTGAAAAAATCTCAGCAAATTTCTGTTAATAACTCTGAGAATAAAAATAAAATTACCATGAAAAATTGTTGAAATCTGTCGTTCGGCATCCTCATTAAATAGTAGGGTCTCACAACTACGACGCCATAGTCTAATAGATAGTATGTTGGCTTAGGCCACCAGGTCAGTCATCAAAACGAAAATATGAAAAAATGTTTCTTCGGTGACTTCCTCTCCGCAGACTTCTGGCAAAAACTCTCTGAGAGAAAATAAAATTGCCATGAGAAGTTTCTTAAAAAATCTGTTGTTCAAAGTCGACTTTAAACTGTAGGTCCTGCCGCTCATGTATAAAATTAACACCCACAACATAAGTGGTATGAGAAACTAGGTCCATAATTCTGACTGAAGGGATGTAACAAACAATTATGCAAGTATGTATGTATATATGTAGGTCTCATCACTAATGGATAAAATTAACACACACAAACTGGAGCATGATAGCAGTTTGGTTGTAATTCTGACTAAGGGTTTCTAATGTAATGTAAATAAGAGAGTACTTCAGTTGGTTTGCTTCTTTTTAAACACATTATGAACGAATACCAATTTAATTTGAAAACACAAGCTTTTTTTTTTTTTTTTTTTCAATTCAATTCTGACAAGAGTAGTACTCACTAAAGAAAGAGAAACTAAACCTCTACCCCAATACCTCATTTTATACACACAAATTACAATATACATACGCTATACGATATATAGAATGGCTGACATAGCCAGTTACTTAACGGTTTTGTTTTTTTTTTTTTGTGAAAATGTAAAGAATTTTAAGCACTTTTAGTTGTTGCAGGTCATGGTCTTTTATTTTATTGTTGAACGTTATTTGTCAATATGAAGTGTTACAAATTTCTGTAAATATTGATAAGACTCTCCCCTTAGTTCCCATAAGCTTTTGTAAATATTGGCAAAAGAAAACAAAAAACCTGTGACAGTAGTATTGCTGATGGCATTAATTTCTTTTCGAAAACTTAAAAATTATTTTTTTTTTTATTATTTTCTTTTTCTTTTATTTACTTGTTAAATTTTGTGACAACGTTTAATGTCAACATTTTTATTTTATTTTATTGTTTTTCTTTTTTTCCGTCAATCATACATACACATACATATCTTTAATCGCTTTATGGTGTCTTGTATTTTAAATATTAAAGTGAAGTATAAAAAAAACATTTCTGTTAACTGAGAATAAAATTTTAAAATTTTAATAAAAAATTTCTTGTAACATTTAAATTACACCCGTGAGTTTAACAATTTCACAAAAAAAAAAATACTTCCCTAAGCACACGTACATACATATCTTTGCCTGATTAAAGTCTTGCATAAGACTCGTTACTTTCCGTTCAATATGTTAAACAAATTACATCCTTTTTTTTTGCCATTCATATTAATCACTTGCTTGACATTTTTCTTCCCCCCGTTCACGTTTTGCTGTTAAATATTCTTGAAAATTCTTATCTCATCATATTAAACCGGCGTTACGTAGACATTTTTCCTTTTAATATCACCCAGTCAGGCAATTTGTATGGAAATCATATAAAATACTTGGCATGTAATTTTTTTCTACTTTTTTTATTATTTTAAGGGCTTGTCAGCTACACAATAAATAAGAAAATTAAGTTAGGTTAAGACCGTTCATGTAATAGCCTACTCTGTTTGTATACTTTCAAATTTTAAATTTGTTCCTTGCTCTAGGGAGCTACCAGGGTTTCATTTTTTTTGATTAAAGTCTCCTAGTTTTTCGGATTCGAAAACTTTAAGCTCAGGATTCAAGCTAAGATGTGTGGGGTTTATAGTCAAAGACTTCAAAATAAGTGCTTCGTAACGTCAGTATCTATTCCCCATATAAAGCCAGGGTTTCATTTTTTTTTTTTTGATTAAAGTCTCCTAGTTTTTCGGATTCGAAAACTTTAATCTCAGTATGTGAACTAGGATGTGTGGGGTTTATAGTCAAACCCTTCCAAATAAGTGCTTCGTAACGTCAGTGAATTATGTCTGCGGTATAATTTTAGTTTGATCTGGGGACCACGCATTATCAGTAACTCCATCTGATCCCATAAAAATGAAACACCATGGTAAGAGGACTCAATGAACAAAGCTACTCATTGCTGCTCTGTTTTTAGGCAATTATAAATGCCAACTCTAAAGTCGCCGCAGTCTAATAGGTATTGCGAAGTCTCCAACAAATTGACATACGAAAAATTATTGCTTCGGCGGCTTTCTCTCAGCAAATTTCTGGTAAAATCTCTGTGAATAAATAAAATGTCATGGAAATTTTTTCAGAAATCTGTTGCTCGAAGGCGACTTTAAACTGTAGATGCACGCACAAAATTGGTGGTGAGAAGCTAGGTGGTAATCCTGACTGATGGGTTGTAACTACCAATTGTGTTTAAGACAATTGGCAACTCTATTATTCTGCGACTTGCTTATCATACGGCATGTGATAAATTGGTCTAAAAACGTATTAGAAGTCGATCGTGTTATGTTCAACCAATTTTTATAAAGTACTACACAGTGCTACAATAAACCGCCTTAAACTATAAGATTGTTGTTATATTCGTTATCAGAGGAATTAAATTCCAAAAAAGAAAAATTCCAACTTTTGAAAATCATATTCAAAACACAAAGCTCGCATTAACAAAATAGCATAGTAATCCCATATAAATTTATTTGAAAATAAAACTAAAAATTATTAAATTTGAAAAGATTTTTAAAATATTTTTACTATCGCAGTTTATTTTCGAAATGACTCGCACATATTTTTTGTAGTTAATTTTGTTTTTTTTTTCTTTTCATGTTTTGTGATTATTTTAGCGAATAGAAAGGAGAACACAAAAGCAGTGATACTGTTACTGTACTGCTCTGTTTTCAAACAGGATGCATAAAGTGAGAACATTTTGGGGTTTTTGCTCGTTGTAAGGAATTTTGTGCACATTTCCTTCCTCTATTTTGGGGTTTTTTATTCTTTTTCTCTTAGGAATTATTAAAGATTTAAAAGCGTAAAAGAAATATAAAAAAATTTTACGCGGATACTTAAAAAAAAAATCCGCTTTGTCGTTAGTTGTATGGCAAGTGATATAAATATTCCGTAGGTCAAATGTGCTGAAGTAGAGAGTACCGTTCTAATAAAACAATGCATTTGAATGTCTCTTTCGAGCAATGAATTGTATGACTGTCTAATATTCACTCCAAACTCTATTAATGTTCAGCGTAAACAAGTATGATTGTATATTGTGAGCTTTCAAATCGAACTTGTGCGCTTGTTCCTTTACGAAGATTGCCTGCAGATTGCATGGGAATCATTCATAGTGAGCCTTTATGCTTTTCTCTTCAATCTTCATTGTCACAGTAATAGAAACAATACTGAAGTCAAATCTTTAGATATATCCGTAGAGCAAGCTTTATTAAACCATGGTTGCTATAACTTATCATTTATTAGATAGTCATGCTATTACTAACCTTTAAAATTACGGAAGTTAGTGTACAGAGTCAGTAGCGTACATATTTTTAGGGGGTTGGAAATATAAGGTACTAAAAAGGTAAGGGAGCGTCAAAGGAACCTGCCTTATGCCATGGGAATCTAAAGATTTGTGTGTTGAGCTATACATCTATATGCTTCTGTATGCTTCAACTGCAAATTAAATTTAAAGGAATGAGACCTTCAATAGGAATGAAGAGAGAAGAGGTGGTGCCTTAAGGAATTTTATTAGAGATGGGGGAGATGGCCCTTACTCATCTAGGGCAAAGTTTGGGAAACAGGAAAATGGATTGTAGGAAAGCCCATTAAAAGTCTAGCATATCAGATTTTAATTTGTTTCCATTATATTTCAGTATGAAATTATTAGAAAAGATCTAAAATTGTAGGTACACCGGAATCTATTTGTTTGATAACAAGCAGTGCCAATACTTGATGTAAGTCTAAGCACGTTTTATTAGTCAATCAAATGAAAACGCTTGGTAAATGGATCAATTCATCACAATATTTTCCCCTCTAATGGCTATGAAACTCTAACGAATTATAAAATTCAAAAAATCTCTATTGAGCCATAAGCCATAAGAGTTTATTTCAAATTGTATTTCTGTTGTGCATGTGTTTGATTAAAAAAAATGCTTCAAGCAATTCCACAGCAGCAAAAATATTTATAAATCCCTTGATATGTGTACATGCTGTAAAGTAATTCCATTTTCACAAACAAAAATCTTTTTTTTCCAAAAATAGAATTCAAATCTTAAAGAATACCGAAGAAAAAGAAAAGAAAAGAAAAGAAATCAAAAAATAAAATAAAATTTCTAACAGAAAAAAAGCATTTTTTGTTATTCAAAATGAAATCAAAAAGAAAAACCATTTCATTCCGTAGAAGTACATTCCTTGCTTTCATTTACACGACGAGCATAAATTCACTTCATATTTTAGTCAAGTTTCGTTTTTTTCTTCTTCTTCATTTTTAAAACACAGTTATTTTTAGACAAAATGGTAATATTTTCCATTTACTTTTATTTTCTTTTCTTTCCTTTTCTTTTTTCTCTTTGCTTTTCTTGTATTTCTAACACTGGTTTTCATCATCAAACCGTAACGCCTCATTTAAAATCTGCACGTTTCGTTTTTATGGTACAAAAACAAAAACAGTTTGTTTTATTGTTGTATTGCGAATGGTACGAAACTGATTCTTTAGAGAAACGAAATATATTCTGTTCAGTGCACGAATTCAAAATTAATGGCAAATAGTTGTTGTCGTTATTAATATTGTAACGCAACAAAAACGAATCGACAATGTATTGTTTTAAGAGTCAGCACTGTAAGGTAAGGGAATAAGAGCATTTCATTCCATCAGAGATATTAAATATTAGCGAGTTGGTCCATTACGGTCGATCAGGACTGGCAATTGAATTCCCTACACACAGTACATTATGTTTTCATGCAATTATTTAATTGGCAAGGTATGTTGTGGTTATCAGGTGTCGTTTTTTAAGCAAATTCGTTTCAATGACCATCGTATCTAATTAATCGTCTTGCATGAATTTTTA
>QOCX01000027.1:393714-502743 GCA_005959815.1 Sarcophaga bullata | reverse complement strand
AAAAAAAAAAAAAAAAAAAAAAAAAAAAAAAAAAATCTTCTCTATTTAAAGTATTGGGTCTTTCATTAAGCGCTTTCTATATTTAAATGTAAATAAAACAATGTAGGTGTGTCAAATATCCTCAAAATTCTTTATTCATTTTAAAGGCCTATTAATGCCATAACGTATGGCAGATAAAACCATTCAAATATCTCCTACGACTTCCCCAGTTTGAGCGACTCCAACCCTGACTGTGGCACATAAAGCAGCCTGAATGGGACTGATGGCATGAGTTCTATTTGTTTTGAGAATCGCTGTGATTTATGACTGTGTGGATTCGCATACAATCCATAAAAAAAAGTCAAGTGGAATCAAATTGTACGCTGTCGGTCGCCAATTCCAATTACCTTCACGCATAATGACCATGGCTTCAAATCGCTCATTCAGTTTGGAATCGCCCAATTGTTACCACACGTAGTTGGCGTTCAGAGCATTTAATTTAAGCCAGTGGAAGACCTTCCTAATACAACATGAGCTTCAGTTCACGTGACGTCGCCGCATTCATCTAATTAGGGCCAATGAAATTAAAGATCTTCTTGATGACAACCATTGCCTCAAATCGTTCGTTTAGGAACAACAATATGTCATGAGTTATGTGGCACGAGGAGTAGCCTTATGAAGAACACATGTAGTTGATCTATAGTGCTCACTTTTAACAGTGATGGTCTGACCAATATCATACTCAAGTAATAAGAATTCGTAACGTCACCAGCCAAATGCCACAAATGCCAACTTATTCGGAAAAACTTTCTATTAAAAATACTGTAAAACCTTAAGGTATACATACATACATACATACATACATAATTAGCCATTACAAACCTTCAGCCAGAATTACAACCTAGATTGTGACACCACTTATGTTGTGTGTATTAATTTTACACATGAGAGGTGGAAGCTACAATTTAAAGTCTGCTCAGAACGATAGATTTTTGAGAAACTTTTCACAGTTTTTGCCAGAAATTTGCTGAGAGGCAGTTGCCAAAGAAATATTTTTTCGTATTTCGTTTGAACTGTGGCCTCACATCTAATAAGCCAACACACTACCTACTAGAGTATGGCGACTTTAAAAGAATACCTTCAAAGAAATTTGTTCCAATTTTCTTTCAAATTCCCTTTAAACAGTTTAACAGCATGATGCTGTGCTAACTTATTGATGTCATACGCAATTGTATGTAAAGAAATGAAATGAAAATTTGTTCTACTTTTTTGTTTTTGATTGTAAAACAATTTACAATCTTGGCAAAAAATAAAGTGTGAATAACACTGTGTTGTTGTCTGTTGCCCTACATATTCAATGGTAAGAATGAAAGTAAATTCTAACAACCAATACCAATACAGGGCATTAGAAGTCATATACAAACAAGACATTATTTTTGTTCTATTTGTTCTAAAAAAAAAAAAAGAAAGAAAAAAAAAGAAAAGAAAAATTGTATCTCCCGCCTAGCAATGTTATTGTAAATATTTAGAAAATGTTGCAGAAACAATAATCAAATGAACTGCCAAATACAAAATGGGTATTGGTTTGGAAAAACAGCAGCCCCAAATACTTATTGCAAATATCCTAGAAATGTTCATCAACCTCACCATCAGCTACACGAATAACAATTACAACGTTTTCCCTTCCTGCCTTTAAGTCAACGGCAAAGGATATCAAATTTTGTTACCAACTCAGCATGAAATTACGACCCCCCTCCACAAACACAACCACAACTTTTCACTTTGAATTGAGGAAAATAGAGCAAGAAAATGAAAAATGAAAACAACTTACAAGCATAATTTCTCAAACAGATTGTAAAAGAATGTAATCATTTTATTGTGTATTCAAGAAGGTGATGTGAACTGAACCAGGCACCTAGATCGTGCAATTTGACCCTGTTACAGTTTTTTTTTTTCAAGTAAACTGAACCATTACCAATATTTGTATGTTTCTTCTTAAAGAATTTACGCCATGCATGCTCTGCTGAAAATTATGCTTCTGTAATGGTCAGCAAAATGGTGAACACAGAACAGAGCAGCAAACTTTTGCAATTTCAGTTGCTGCAAGGCGGAAAGTAACAACCATTTAAACAATGAAACATTTGTTAGCAACAAATTAAATTAAAAATAATTACAATAATAATAATAAAAAAAATAAAAGAAAACTAAACTAAACACATTCTTAACTATTATTTACGCAAAGTAAAGTAAAGAAAAGTAATTTAAAGTACAAAGAGGCACATGAACCTCGTTTAACTTGAACACACCAGAACGCGGTTGTATGACAGAAACTTTAATTTACTATGTGTTAGGAAAGTTTGTAAAATAATTAATCGTTTGGAAAATTTTGTCGACAAAACGAGGCACTAGTGTATAATACATATATACAAACATAATTATAGTTTTGTTGCATACACAGCTGAATAGTTGATATAGTAGTTGATATAGTTGTGTAGACTACAACTAAACTTATATATTTAAAACAACCTAAAGAAGAAGAAGAAAAAAATGCATGCAAAACAGCTCTACGTAATGACCTTAAAAAACATGACTTACTTACGTACAAACTCATATATTTAAACGATGGCAACACTGCATCTACAGTGGAGAAATTGGGCCACAAATACTGTATTCTGAAGGGTTTTTTGTTGAAACCAACTCGTTACTTCACATATAAATGTATATACAGTGAGCTTCAAAAGAAAATTAACATTAACAAATTGCCGTTATTTTTTATATTAAAATTATTTCCTTGTCAGTTTTTGAAATTGAAACAAAAAAAAAATACAAAAAATTTCGAAATATTTTACAAATTTTTTCGGGTACCCTCCTTAAGTGGCAAATATTATTGTTTGGTGTTTGTTAGAATTTTATTCTTACTGGACAGTTTCTTTTAACGCTTACGGTATATAAGCCATTCCATAAATACATATTAAACACTTAAAGTACATAAAATTTTAAATATTCTTTGAGTGTTTTATAGATAGGGAACCACCCATATGTTACTACATATCTGACTATCAAAAGTTAATGAGAGTTGGTTTCCTTTTTTTTTATGTGGTGTTTTAAACTCATTCATTCATTCATTCATTCATTCATTCTTGTTACACATTTTAAATAAGAAAACATAAGCAAAACAAGCATGTTCTTTTAAGCTATTTGCAACTGGGGCAAGCCACAATTTAAGCTTTAAAATTTTTATGCAAATTTTACAAAAAATAATTGCTATTTGGTTAAACAAATTAAGTTTAATTGCTTAAGAAAAGTAGAAACAATTAAAAGCAATTAATAAAATGGAATAAAATCTTTAATGAATTGTGGGGGTACAAGTTGAAAAATAAGGCAGATGAGCTTGCCAGGAAAGATACTTCCATGGTGCTTATGGTGTTAAAATCATTTTGTAGAACGAAAAAGGAGCCTACTATTTGAATGTCAAGGAACTGATGAACATCTACCGTCTAGTTGGGCATTGTAGGCTTCTGAAGGATAGGAATCCTTTCACGTTTCCCTTCTTTGATAAGAAGAACACATAAACGGATCTCTTATTTAGTGTCTGTAAGGCTTTGGTGTTTTACAGAAGGAAACAACTGGGCGTTTATAAAATACTAGACGCCATGTTATTCTATACTGACAAAGGAAAACAGCTTAAAGTTGCTCAAACTGCAACTGTTAGGGGAAAAGTTATCTGGGTTGAGATCAGTACTTTACTACTTCTGCACAACAGTAAGAATAAAATTCTATTCTCTTTCATTTATGCCGCACTACGCACCCAGTTCACGAAGATTGCAATTGATCTATTTGATTTGTACTCTCGCAGAATGTGTTCTAAGTAAGGTAGTTCTGTGATATTGGGAAAAACTCAGTTGTCTTGCCATCGATTTTTAAGTTGTGGCCTTTGGCATTCCTGTTCAAATGACTTAGCTCTGCTTTCATGTCCAGTCTTTTTCTCCTACTAATATTGCAAGTACCATGGAAACTAGAATACCTAGGTGTGCCTATACATACATACATAATTGCTCATTACAACCCTTCAGTCAGTATCACGACCTAGCGTCTCATATCACTTCTCTTGTGTGTGCTAATTTTTTACAGAAGTGCCAGGACCTACAGCTTAGAATCGACACCAAAAGACAGATTTTTGAGAAACATTTTTCATAAGATTTTTTATTAACTCTGAGGCAGTTTTTGTCAGAAATCTGCTGAGAGAAAGTCACCGAAGAAATATTTTTTTATATTTCGTTTGGTTGGAAATGTCTGAACTGGTGTTTGAACCGTTGTTTCATGTCTAATAAGTCAAAATACTGACTACTAGACATGACTTTGACATGATACTGTGCGGCCGACTGATAGAAGATGGAGTTAGCCTAGCAGTGATGGCTCATCTTGAAGATAAATGCACGGATGCTCTGATGAGGATAATTAGAAGCAATGTGGCACTTCTTATGCTTGTAATTACAACACAATAGGAACACATGCTCAGCACTCTGACGTACAATTTCCATGTCCCTTATCCGGTTATCCTTAATATGCATCTGTCGAAAATGAATAGGAAACTTGAAACTGTGAAAAACATCCAGAGATAGATGGAGATTCGGTTTAGTTGGGGTCACTTGGCATCCTAATGCACTTGAGGGTTTACATTTTTTGAATTCCACATTTTCTTGCAGAAAATTAATTTTTCTGCTGTTTTACTCGATTGGAAGAGAGGGTACGGTGTCAGGGCATATGGTATTTAATAGTATTCAATAGTATTGGCTAAACCTAAACGTCAAAAAACTTATAATTTTTTCAGGCCTAGAATAACTTAATTCTGGTTCGAAAATGTAAAGTTTTCCAGTGAAAACGTTTTGCATCAATTCCAAAATCATTTTTCGGTAATGGTTTATAATGAAAATGCATTATTTTTATGACTTTTCTTCCTTTTTTTAAACAATTTTCCAGAAAAATTTCTTTAAAGAATGAAATAACAATTGAAATAGAATCCTGAACGTAAAAGATATTGTTTAAAGCAAACGAAACAACAACAGAATACTACTCCGCCTACTTTTTTTTTGTTATTGCAATATCGATTCAGTCTTTGCTTAACAATTTTTAATCGTTTGTTTCGAACTTATTTCTTATTGTCATAGTAAGAGGAATTTCGAAACAACAATTTATGACTTGTAACGCCCACATAGCCATTAACTAGAAATAGAAGTTCAGAAATTAAATGCACGATTGTATGTTTGGAGTCAACAATATTGGACTTCAAGTGAACTTTAGCATTTTTGTTAAATATCAACTATGAGATCAAATAATGCTGCTTCATTTCCCTACAAAATGGATTTTATTTTCTTCTAAGAGGATGCACAAGCACAAACTTCTCAAGTTAAGAGCGTATAAAAGAAAAAACTTTGTTTAGCTATACAGTAAGTGTTGGAATATTTGTTATAAAAAAACTTTTATGGGAATAACTTTACTTTTATTTGTTTTTTTTTTCTTTTTTGTTGTTGTGTAGACCTAAATGGAGAGCATATATATTAATTTCAGTGAAATACTTGAAAAGTCTTAGGACATCATTAGAAGTTAGAAGGTGAAAATCTTTTTTCTTAGATTAATAGCAAAAGGACCTCAATAGGATTTCTATTAATTCACTAGTGAAACTAAAAAAGCGAAATGGAAAAAATAAGAAGATAACGGATAACGAATAAGAGATCTGTGTGAGTCTTATGTTCTTTAAAAGGAAGTAAAATAAATAGAAAAATCGTAAGAACAGTCTTTTAAATTCTATTATAAAATGGAACACAAGTCTGTACTGGCTGCCTATTCAATGTATATCTTGAGGACTTTGTATAGCATGCAGTACAGTTTCGAACAGCTTGTTATTGGCACTAACTCCATGCTCCTTTCTTTTTCAATGCCTTATTGGTAACAAATTCCAAATGGATGTCACGAAATAAAATGATTTGATGCGAGTAATAAAATAGCAAGCATATCCTAGTTTTTTGGGCACCACTTCCCTTTTGAGGTGAATTGACCACTGATTTTGGCAAGATATTATAGGAACATTTTTTCTTCAGTCACGCTATTTCCTAGATTCTATCTACAGTATCTATTCTCTCCCTCTCTCTCTCTCTCTCTCTATCTCCCTATCTCTTTCTCTCTCTCTGCCACTTCCACATTCTGGTCTCATAGTTTCAACACAATAAACAGCATAAGTAGACATCCGTGAGTATTCGTTGTTGATTATTGCTCGTACACCGCTTCCATTCGAGTAAAATTGATTATTCGATGATATTATCGAAAGAATTTCTTTTTATCTGCACTCTTCCTATGTAGAAAACTCTTTTTGCAGAAGTCTGTTGTAGATAGACAATCCCTTAAGATTGAAAGAAAGAATCTCTCATTTCCTGCTGCTGCCGCCTATTTTAGCTTCAACAAAATGAAGCTCAGCTATTAAATTGCACAGTCTATCACATTTTTATGTTCTCTCCTTCCAACATAAGTATTAACAGTCGCTTGAGTATTGTTCGTTCTAGTCCACTGTAGTCTAGACCGTATAATATGTTGTCTTACTAGACAAAATCAATTGAATTCAAACATTTTGAAAAAGAAAAATAAAAAAAATGTTTCTTTTGGCGACCACATATCAGCAGTATTCTGGTAAAAAATGTTATTCATAATGGGTTTAAACAAAACCAAGGTTTTTCATCTGAATTGGGGATTTACCAAATTATATCGTTAAACCCAACTCTTGACGTTCTTTTGTATGAAAACAAAAAAACAAAACAAAAAATAAACTTAATTTAACAAAAATTTTCATATTATTTTTCTATTTAATGTTAATGAAAATTTATTTTATCTTTACAGTTACTGATAAACACACATACACTTACGCGTATACAAATCCAGTCATTCATACTGCCATTCATTCATGCAATCGTGTTGTAAATGATGATAATGATGATGATGATGAGGATGGCCATACAATACACTGGGGCTTGAGTAGCACTTGAGGCATTAACAATAACAGCAAACAACAACAACAACAATAACAAAAATAAACGTCACAATCATACAGAAAAAAAAATAACGAAAAAAACGGAAAATCTCAATGAAGAAAAACTGCCAGTTTTGTTTGGTTCTAAGACATGACGACATAAAAGCGAAGAAAAACCTAATTTAAGTTGATAAAATACAGTGTGTGGCAAAGAAGAGAGTAAGAAAAAAAAGCGAAAGTGTGATACGAAAGGAAAATAAACAAACAAAAAACAAAAATTAACAAAACAATAAAATAAATGGTGGTTATAAAACAAAATATAATAAGAAGAAGCAGAAGAACAAGAAGAAGAAGGAGAAATTAAAACCACAAATTTAGAACATGTTTAATAAAAACAACAGCAACAACAGCAATAAAAATATAAGCAAAAGTAGTTGTAGAAAAACAAATAAAAACTGCTGACATAGAATACCAAAGAAACGCTACAGACCACTAGAGAAATTAAAGAAGAAAAAAAACACAATAAAAAGCATAGAATAGAATAGAATAGAGAGAGTAAAGAATAATAGTTACAAGAAGACAAAAAAACCGAATCTTCTAAAGCAAGGATAAATAAATAAAAAGTTTAAAGAAAAAAATTATCATCAGACACTAATCACAACAACAACAACAGCAGAAAAAAACTCTACAATACATTGTTAATAGTAAACACAGACAAGCAACGCTATTGACCCAAAAAAAAATAAATTGTAATAAAAAAGTAGAAAGAAATTCAAAGCATAAGAAGAAGAAAATGTTTTAAATAAATAAGAAAATCTTAAGTATTCTTTGTATTTGTAATTGTATTTATAAATATAAACAAATAATAAAAAAAATTATTTTAAACTGTGTGTGGTTCGACCACAATCAAAAAAAAAGAGAAAAAACATTCGTAAATAATAAGAAAGTGAAATAAATACAGTTACAGTTACAGTTACAGTTACAAAGATGGATGACTCAATGAATATGTCCTTGGTGCCAAGGGAGGAATGCATGAATGCCATTATTAAGCCAGTTAAAATGATTGATAATACAACAGCTGTTAGTTTTCAAAAGAATCCAATTATTACCACAACATCAGCAACGCCAACAAATGTCAATTCAAATACACAACATTCTACTACCAACACATTGCAGCAACAGCATCATCATATGCAACAACAGCAGCCACAACATAATCAGTTGCCTTTGCAACCCGTAAACTTTGTGGGGAACAATTTAAGGAACGGCACCTTAGGCTATGGGTAAGTCTCTTAAAACTTTTCTTTTTTTTTTCTTTTCTTTTTAAAAGTTTATTTCAACAAACCTTTTCAAATACACGAGTTGTATGCTTAAAGACTTATAAATTGTAACATACTTGTAGCATGCAATGATTGTTTTCATATATACAATATGAACAGGGTCTTTTGCGTCTAGGTTTTTTTTTATATTTAAATTCAACTTAAATTGCTAATCTGTGGTGAAACTTATCAGCTTGATTAGTATACTGAGTGGGCCATAATATTTATTGTTACAACATTAAACACAATGATTAACATTAATTGCAACTAACTCATCTCATTATTATCACATGGAGTATGAAGTATTATCTATAGAGTATCATTCTGTAGCGGATATTCTAAATTGTTACAGTTTTCACCAAGAAGACAGTTCTCTTCGCTGTTATGAACAAATAATTCTTCGACAACTTCCTATCAACAGATTTCTGGCAAAAAGCTCGGAGAGTAAATAAAAATTGCCATGAAAAGTTTCTTAAAAATCTGTCGACGTTAAGCAAACAAGTTGTCACAACATGAGCCAAAGTTTACCAAGAAACCTTAACCGTTCTTTGTTAAGCGAGATTAAGCGATAATAAACGAGATTAGGCGAAATTAATGGAGATTAAGCGAAATTAAGCGAGATTAATGAAGATTAAGCGAGATTAATGAAGATTAAGCGAGATTAAGCGATAAAGCGATATTAAGCGATAAAGCGATAATGCAAGATTAAGCGAGATTAAGCGATAAAGCGAAATTAAACGATAAAGCCAGACTAAGCGATAAAGCGAGATTAAGCGATAAAGCGAGATTAAAAGATATTAAGCGATAAATCGAGATTAAGCGATAAAACGATAATAAGCAAGATTAAGCGAAATTAATGGAAATTAAGCGAAATTAAGCGAGATTAATGGAGAGCTTAATGTAGATAAAGCGAGATTAAGCGATAAAGCGATATTAAGCGATAAACCGATATTAAGCGTTATTAAGTGATAAATCGAGATTAAGCGATAAAGCGAGAATAAGCAAAATTAAGCGAGAATAAGCGAGATTAAGTTATAAAGCGATATTAAGTGAGATTAACCGAGATTAAGCGAGATTAACCAAGAATAAGCGATAAAGCGATAAAGCGAGAAAAAGGGTGAAAAAGCCTGATTGAGCGAGAGGTGAGAAACGAGAAAAAGCGATAAAACGAGGAGAAGCCATTCTCAATTAAATCGGGGCTAATTTAATTCCTTATTATCGAAATTTCCTGAATTTCACACCGAATCATTTACTTACTTGACTTACTTAATTGGTTATTACAATCCTTTAGTCAGTATATGTACCTATCTTCTCTCACCACCCACGTTGGGTGTGTTTATAAATATGCATGAAGAGGTGGACCTACAGTTTATAGTCGACAACAAACGATAAATTTATTTACTTTCAGAGTTTTTGCCAATAAATCTGCTGAGAGGAAGTTGCGAAAGAAATAATCTCTAATAATAAAACGGCGGCCTCCAGTCTCGTAAGCCAACTCACTGCCTAGTTGACTACGGCGATTTCACTATATTTACTCTTAAGTATTGCGCTTGTGACCGTTCTCGACAGAAACTAAATACAGTTTAGGAAATTGTCAAGGGAAAAACGAATAGAAATGTCAGTTTGTTGAAAAAGAAACTTAAACATGAAGGATATTGTCATCTACATGGATATGTATTTTCATATGATAAATATTTCCAAGTGTTTTGTTTTGTGTTTTTTTTTCTATTTATTTTCCATATGACTGCTTTAAGTTAATTTATAATATTCTGGTTTCATGCAATGCAATAGAATTTTTTTTTGCAAGAAATAAATTGTTTAACCATGTGTAATCAAGAGCCCGTTACGGTTCAAGTATGATTTAAAAGCAGCAACACAATATTTTTAAAAATTTTTATGATTTTTTTCAAGAAATTTTTAAATTTAAGGCTTTGATGGAGATTGACTCAAGCCAATTAATTAAACAAATGGCAGCAAAATGATTAAAAATAAAGTTATCGATAACAATGTGTTGATTAAAATTGATTTCCGACAAAACAAAAAGAAACTGCGATTTCACCCAAAAGGGCTACTTACAGTGAGCTTCAAAAGAATGTGCACACTATGGATAAAATTCTAACAATCGCCAAACATAACTTTTATCGCTTAAAGGGAGTGCCCAAAAAAATTTGTAAATATTTCTAAATTTTTATAAAAATAACTGTAATTTATGAATGTATATTTCTTCTTGATGTACAGTTTCTTTTGACGCTCACTGTATATGATCAAATAATAAATTATGCTTCCAAGAAAGGCCTACAATTGGAAAAAGCTTTTGAATTTCAAAAAATGTTTTTAATGCATCAGCTTTAATTGAAATATTTCAAGAGATTATTCAACTTTATTTGTTACTTATGAGCGTATTCAATGGAAACTTATATAAGCACAATATCATACAGACATCCTGCTTTAAAAATAGGAAGGGAAGAATACAGCTTACACAACACATATCTAGACTTACTTAAATGTATACGTTGTATTAAATTGTTTTCACTTTCTTATTGCTTCTCTTGACATTTCCTTTCCCGAACCTGATAATCATTTGAATTGTTGTTGTTGTTGCGAAAGACTTATTTTTTTTTTCAAGGTTATAGTTATGAAAGATATTTCATAACAAGGTAAGAATGGAAATAAAAATTAATTTTACCAAAACCCTACCCCCCTTCACCTTTTTTTTTAAATTCTTTATTTGTATTATCTTCTTAGTGGTGGAGTAAAAATGATATGCCAGCCATGCCATTATATTGTTAAGCACCAAATCATAAAGAATACAAAAGCAGGGAATAAAAATATGAATGAAAATGTGAAAAATAGAATTTAAGTATGCATTGCAATGTAAAATTATAATAATTTGTAAATCATAAAGCAAAAGTACATACGTACATACATACATTTTATCATGTGCATAAAATATCGACGCAATTTATGCGAAAAAAATTTTTTTTAATGTCGACTTTAATGGCATCATTAAAGCGATAAATGTGATCATTAGTGACGTTTTAAATAAATTTATTTCTCTTGTTCTTCTTCTCTGAATATAATATTATTTTATGATAATTTTATAATACATCGCAGCAGTTATTGAAACAAAAAGTTCTGGCTTGTTAAAGCTATCATCTGTCAATTTAGTTGCCATTTATTCAATCTATTTCGTCAGATTTCCATGTGTTGGGGGAGGAATTGTCCACAGAGCTTAATTTCTATTGAAAAATTCCTTCAGTAATGAAACCCATTTCTGGATTTTAAGCTGGCAGTGCCATCACTAACAAAATGGTCGAATTTGAAGATCATAGGACGCTTATTGTATCGCTAAAATATCACTACTTGGAGTGTATTTTAGGCTGGCGAGTACAAGAGGGCGATGATTATCAACCTTTCATGACTTCGTTGGATGATCTGTGAATAGATTTTAAGCTAACGATGGCATCGGTCCCTGTTTTATTGTATCACGTATGTAAACAAACAAAATTGTAGCATTTGTAACGACATCAATGCACATAAGATTAAAGAGATCACCTTGTATCGCAAAAGTGTCACTTTTTGGCATTCCATTTTGGGGGTGGGCGGTTTCATTAGCTCATATTTATTTGAGAACAATGTTGGCAGAGCCGTTGCTGTCAATAGAATGTTTCAATAGAAATGATCTAAGCCGCCTTAGTCTAATAGGCAGTGTGTTGGCTTATTAGACGTAAAGCCAAGGTTCAAACCCTTGACCAAACATCTCCAAAATGAAATATGAAAAAATATTTCTTCTGCAATTTCCTCTCAGTAGATTTCTGGCAAAAAGGAGTAGGAGTAAATAAAATTGCCATGAAAGAGTTTCTCAAAAAATCTGTCGTTCGGAGTTGATTTTGAACAGTAGGTCCCACCACTCGTGTATAAAGTTAATAACCACAACATAAGTGGTGTGAGAAACTAGGTCGTCATCCTGACTAGACAAAGGCCTTATGTCTGACAAGCCAACACACTACCTACTAGACTACGACAACTCTAACTTTCATGTTTGCATTACACAAAGCCAGAGCCTTTAAGCCAACTGGCCAACAGATTCTAATTTGTTAGTAAAAATCATGCTTTTTATAATTTTCTTCAATGAAACCTAATCTATTGTATCATACTTTATCATTGACATTCGTATTCAATGGTCGCAGGAACTTTTACTTAGACAGTAGGAAAGAAATCCTCTCCCCTCCCTAGCTGACAAAAGCCACATCATTTAAGTCAACCTCATTCAAGGACATCTCTGTACGTATTATATTTCCCAACACAATAAACAAGTCAGTGTGTATATGTATATGTATATTGCATGTTTCGACAACTAAATACGCATTGAAATGTTCTATGTAGACGTACTATACCCCACAATCAGAAAAGAGCAAATGCTTCTGGTTCTCGTGAATGGGTGTAGTCTGTACAAGTTGAAACGGAAATACATTTAAATCCGTATAGTAATACTACGTAACTTTTTTTTCTATTGCTTTTTTGTTGTTTTTGTTATTTGCTTTAGAATTGTTTTTTTAGTTTCGAAACTATTATGAATGCTTGTGTCTATTACAACAAACATTATTTAATGGCTTGAGTGGCAGCAAAGTATTGGAGGGAGTGTGTTTGTATTGCCTGTGACAAGGCAACAATAAACTGTTGATTACACATTCAAAAAGTTATGAATTACAATAAAAACAAATTGTATTGAAGGCAGAGAACAAGAAAGAAAGCAATTTCTTTAATTGGAAGCCTTAGAAGGCAGATAACGGCCATAAAGCAGATAAGCTTTTAAGTCCGTTTTAACCTTAAGCTTAGGCCTTAGAATGCAAAGTTTTTCAAGTCCATACACTGAAACTGAAAAAAAATTTTCTGTTTTTCTTTTTTATAATTTCGTTTTCATAATGTTGTTTCATAATAAAAGATAGAAAGTTCCTATTGTATGTGTATACGTACACACGTACGTAAATTTTTTTATCATTTAGAGTATAACACTTAATCCTTTTGACATAATGTTGTTTGGATATCTTTACGTCCTAAAATTTGATGAAAGAATTATTATTTTCTTAATGACATACAAAGTCCTTCAACGCAAAAAGACCTATCGTTCGGAATCGACTTTAGGTTTCGCCACTTATGTATGAAATATAATACACACAACATAAGTGGTGCAAGAAGCTAGATTGTAACCCAGACTGAAGGGTTACGTACGTATGTACAAATACCTATCGCGGCCGTGGTATGTGCAACATTAGGTCGTTCAAATATTTGGCTTCTCTGTATGGGCCGCAATTCAAATGTTTAATTGACCATGACTCTGGGGTATAAATTAGGCTGAATTTAAGCCAAAGCTTAGGTTATGTTGGCTTTGTGAACCATTTTGGTTCATGCCTTCTACGCATACATTCACAACTTAAAAAATTCTCACGACAAATAGTCCTGGGTTATTTGAATTTTAGGCGCATAAATGTCCTAGTTTCGAGAGAAAAATCACCAAATAGTGGTCTGCGAGAGACTGAGTTCAAGCTAGCAACGTGAAATTGACTTCCACAGATCCTCTTGCAAACTATCACGTACCCATTCTAGAGTAGACTATGGACCGCCAAGCTCACTATGTTATTTTATTAAAGGATTGGTTAAGTGTTTTGTGTGCAGCTACAATTCCATCTTTGCAAAACATTATTACAACTGAAATTGATGGGATACGGCTTAAAAAAAGAAAGTATGCCAAAATTGAAGTTGCAGATGGACCACCGACAAGATTATTGAAGGCAACTTCAAATTGTTTTCAAGTCTACTTTCACAAGCCAAGCAGTTAAAGCAACCATCCCATTAAGTGCCTAATCTTCTGGGATTTACGTACACGTATTTCACATTATGTATCCGGCTGGATCGTTATACACAGCGAGCACACAGTATATGTAGAATGTATCATTGCCCATACTTAATAAAACTTTGTAAGAGCCTGGCAGCCTTAAATATTACATTTGTGTTACATAGTTAAACATTTTCTAGTAATGAATTAAACATAATATTTTTCCAAAGTAGTATGAAATTGTTTACTTAACTTAGATTAATTTTAAGAAATATGTTCCATTACTCCACTGCAGTTCTTTGAAAAGCTTTTAATCTTTTACAACATTCAGCAGCATATCATGGCATTAAAACTAAGTCTTCTTTATAAAATTTTCTTTAAATGCCTATTATGTTTGAATAGATGTTTTGATTGTTTTCCATAAAATTTTAATTAACTTTTTATGCAAAAAAAAAAAGAAAAGAAAGAACTTTAAAAGCATTTTAAATCAATTGCTTATATTTGAATATTTAATGAATTGCATTTTATTTACTTTGGTCACATTACTTTTTGCATTTTTAATGGCCATTTAAGTTTTTGCTTAAAATTAAACATAAGACATGAATGATAGACATTTAATAAGAGTATGGGGAATTACATACATACATACATACATACATACAACACGTACACATAACAGTTTATAATTATTTAAAATGTTAACCTTAATATTGATGTCATGTTTACGTTAAGCTAAGTGTTTAACACTTAAATATGAGCATAAATGTACAGAAGAAGTATGTGCTTAAAATACAAAGTATGCCACATGAAAATATTTACCACCAGTTAAGGCAAAGGATTTTTTTTTTTTGTGAACATTTTATAATTAAAAACAGCATTTTAAATTGAATATTTATTTAACATGATATGCAGATAAGCTAATGAAATGAATGAATATGTAAGAAGAGTTCAAATGCATATCATAAGAATTGAAAAAAAAAACATGGCACCCGGCTACGTATGATTAACAATGTATTTATGATGCTTTTATGTTCCGCATTAATCATACGCACTGTATGACTATCGATAGAAATACTTAAAGCAAGTTTTTGTATTAAATGTGTTATGGGGGGTGCCTATATGCTTACTTGCTTACTTCCTTAATTGGTCATTACCATCTTAATTGGTCATTTAGTCAAGACTACAACCTAGCTTCTCACAACACCCATATTGTGTGTGTTCATTTTATTTGCAAGTGGCAAGATATATTGTTTAATAATGCCGACTCCGAATCATAGATTTTTTCAAAAACTTTTCCTAGCAATTTTATTTTATGCTCAGAGTTTCTGCCAGAAGACTGTTGAGCGAAAGGTGACGAAAGTAATATTTTTTATATTTCTTTTTATTGGCGGAAACTAGAGTTTAGTAACGAAATTTTACTGACAATTTTATTTTACTCCCCGAATTCTTGCCAATAGAATGCTGCGTGGCATTTACCCAAAAAAATATTTTTGTATACTTCGTTTTGTTCCAGATGTCTGAGCCGAGGATTAAACCACGATCTATCATCTAATAAGTCAACAAACTACCTACTACATTACAGCGATTCCGTGAGGCATGTATGCATTAATGACAATCTATACTCTGATGTGATACCATAACACTACCAAGCACTAGATTACTTGTTTCGTACAGTAACCACATGATCCTTATCCCACTTGTGGATTTTAAATACGTTCTGATTGACAGTTTAGCCGATATACGGCCAGAGGAAGAGACATTCAGAACACAGATAAGAAAATTGAAAAAAAAACCCTTTAAATTCCAATACAATATGCAAGGTTTTCAAGTCTAATTTTTAAGCATTTTCAAGTCAAAATTAAAAGTCTTCACATCAAACAGTACAAAAGAATTGTTTAAGAAAATCAATAGCATTGTGTGTTTAAATTTATGAAAAAAAAAATGAAAAAAAACTATCGAGTTACGTGCAATAGTTACGAGTATGTATTGTAGTTAGACATCGCGTGACAAAATTATTTTCAGTATATTTTCCTATTTTTCCTATTTTTTTTATTATTTGTATTCTTGTTTAAATAATAGCAAGAAAGAAAAAAACAACATTGAACAAGAAACTGGAACTAAAAACAAAATATAAGAATAAATTGAAAGCGTTGTTGGACAGAAGCAAATTGCTAAATTTGTTCAAATATAAGCCGGTAATGGTGAAGGCCTTTTATTATTCTTGTAAAAAAACAAAAAAAAAATAAAGAAAATCGATGTAAAATTATGACAAAATAAATGTTTAATAAATCAGCCAGTAAGTTATCAGCCATATAGTATGTAATGGTAAGCAATTCCCTTAAATGTCTTGCCATTATTTGTGTCTGCAAAATGTCATTCTAATTTATCTACAAAATTTTATATACGTTTTAATCAACATTTTTATAAAAATAAATATTGTAATAAAAGAAGACCTTCTCTATCAGCTAATGGAACCTAAGAAGCAGAATTCTTAGGCACTCAAAATTTATTCACAGAACATGTGAGAGGCCATTTGCATAAAATTTCCACTTTTTTAAGAAACTATCAGTGTGGCTAAGAGATGCCAGCCAAATGTAGTAATTGTATGAGGGAACAGGCCATATGGGTGTTACAATGGGATGGAATCCAAGTAAGCTAAGGCGATACCTATAGTTTGATAGATAGATTTGAGAAACTTTTTAATGATATTGGTTAACCTCAAAGCTTTCGCCACAATAATGCTATGAAATGATCGTCTCAAGTAACTTATTTTTCATACATACATACATAATTGGCCATTACAACCCTACAGTCATGATTACGGCCTAGCTTCTCAAACCACTTATGTTGTATGTGTTAATTTTATACATGAGTAGCAGGACCTACAGTTTAAAGTCGACTCCGAACGACAGATTTTTGAGAAACTTTACATGGCAATTTTATTTACTCTCAGAGTTTCTGCCAGAAATCTGCTGAGAGGAAGCCGCCGAAGAAATAATTTTTCATATTTCGTTTTTTTGATGTCTGGCCGGGGATTCGAACCCTTTCGTCTAATAAGCCAACACATTACCCACTAGACCACGGCGGCTTCACTTATTTTTCATATTTCTTGTATTCAACCCATCAACCCATGAGTTTAAACTCAGTAGGCCGCCACACTACGTACTTAGCTGAGATAACTACTTCATATAAGACATAAACACATGAAACTCCATTATAGCTAATCCCTCGGGTATAAGAAATGGTTCCACAACGTCATCTGGAAACAAACTATCAAATAATGAGACATTTGAACAAGTAAAATGACTCTCAGCGTAATATAGCAGCCAAACAGCTCAACTACAAGTCCGAAAAATTGATACCATGGCTATCAAATCTACAAAAATTGAAAAGCTTCAATCATCTACAATACAAATACATACATCAAGAAAGCTCTCTGAAATCTGCTTCTTCAACAAAGATAGTAAAAACAACTAAATTTCTTATAAAATTCAGTCAGAGTGTCTACACAAAGAATTGAAAAAATAAACGAATACTTATGCCCCGACTAATCGGAGTTGCTAATCAACCGACTAAATTCGTTCATTCTCCCAGACAAGCATGTTAAATCAATAGAAGAAAATGCTCATCTCTTCAAACGAACAATTATCATTTAATTACTTCAACCACACTGTGTTGGTTTCTCGTTTTAATACTTATCAGTGCAACAGATCTCCTACCATAGTCCATGTGGGTGCTCAAAATTATCGGATCTGCATTGATATTCAAACTACATAATTAGACTATGCAAGGTGAAAACGTCGCAGTTTAGCGGGTAGTGTGTTCACTTATTAGACGAGAGCCTATAGTTCAAGCCTCGGCAACTAAGAAAAACAATATTTCTTTCGACGGCTTCTGACTTCAGCAATCTTTTGGGAAAATATGAAAAAGTCTGTAAGTAAACTCGATGAAAGTATACTCAAAAATCTGTCGTCAAAGTTTATTTTGAACTATAAGTCCCGTCACTTTTAGATAAAATTAAGATACACAACACGAATGGTGTGAGAAGATAGGGCGTAAATCTGACTAAAATCATTGTTATGACCAATGAAGTAGTCTAGTACGTAATGGGAACAATGATCATGTGGCTCGTATTGCAATATTGTTCACATCAACGCATGTATCCGAATACTCTCAAGGGTTAATGTAACACTTATTGGCTTTAATTTATAAATGTTTCGCATTTCTTAGCAAAAATGGATATTTTCTAGATTTCTATTGAAGGCCGATCATTCTAAGCACATATTTAAACTGCTATCATAAAGACTTAGCTGCTGATTTTATACTTTTTATGTCCCAACTTTTATGTCCCGATGTGGGCATTTCATTTGCAGATGTTTCACACACATAATACATACATACATATACATAATTGGCCATTACAACCCTTCAGTCAGGATTACGGCCTAGCTTCTCATCACCACTTATGTTGTGTGTGTTAATTTTTATATATGAGTGGCGGGACCTACAGTTTAAAGTCGACTCCGAACGACAGATTTTTGAAAAACTTTTCATGGCATTACTCTCAGAGTTTTTGCCAGAAATCTGCTGAGAGGAATCCGCCGAAGAAATTTTTTTTTATATTTCGTTTTTTAGATGTCTGACCGGGGATTCGAACCCTGGCCTTTCGTCTAATAAGCCAACACACTACCTACTAGACCACGGCGGCCAAATTCAAAAAAAAAAAAGAATTAAAAATTAATGCTTGCAGATGTTTCACATTCATGAATAAGAATGGACAGATTAGGTGGTTATTTTATCGGCATTTTCAGTAACTGGTTTTCAATAAAGTGGATCAAATTTGGAGCTAAGAAATCAATGAAATCAAATGGACGCTTGCTTAGACAGTCAGCACTGCGAACAGAATTCTTATCTACAACGGTTTGGCATGCATTTTTGCTTTCAGCATTGAAAAACTAAAAAAAAACTCTCTTTCTTTAATATTCATTCTTACAAAATCTATATTCAAATAATTTCGAATGTAGACAAAACACACTTAACTAACTAGAGACACTGATTATTAAAGCTTTTTTAAAAGCTGATATACGTGGGAATTAGAAAGACTTATAATCTGTCAACATTGTCAATAACATTTGAACTTTTAATTGCTCCAATCGCTGTGACATCAAATGAAAAACGCCCGTCTGTTTAACATAAAAGTCATTATAACTGTCACTTGTCTTATAAAAAACATTATTTTAGCGGGTACGAAAGCACTTAAAAAAAACTTCTCGAATATCTAAAAATAGAAAATTTTTTGCTTATGACACGTTCGCTGCTATTAACAAATTCTATGAGTAATTACACATCACTAATAACCATAACCATTGTTAGAATTGAGAATATTTCTTACATTGTATATGCAAAGCAATTTATATAACGATTAAATGAGTAACAGTAACATAAACACCCACTTCCAATTAATGGGCATTAAATATAGAAGAAGAAGAAGAACATCCCGAACAGAATGAAGGACAATAAAAATCTATTGCAACCCACACAGTAATTCCTGTATTGTGTTGTGCTGTGTTGTGTTCTGGTGTTTCTTTATAGTTTCCCATTATTTAGTCTTCTGCACAACAACCACACGTTGGAGACACTCTTCTTCTTTTTTTGTTTTAACGTCAGTATATTTTTTTTTTAACAAAACAACGCCAATTCGAAAGCAAATGACTCCAGCTTGTCTGCTTACAATTCAAGGAAAAATATTGTAACGTTCGTAACGAATAGAACAAATTGCATGCCAGCAAAAGTGTGGTGACCTAAAACATTTCGAATGTGTATGGCAAAGAAACACTGAAAAACTAACGAAATATGCAGTAAAAACATGCCAAGAAAAAATTTAGAAAAAAAATACACATACAAACACACTCACAGAAAAAAAATAAGTGCATCGATAACCCAAAAAAAAATAAAATGAAAAACACGTTAACAAGTCAACAAAAAAAAAGCAATGAAAAAAAATGAAAAATACATGAACGGAAAATAAAAGAACAGCGAAAAACGATGGACTCTTGAATGAAATGCACAAGTTCTTTCCTCTATTACCTACGAGCACAAGGACTGTAATAATGTTGGTAATGACGATGACGATGATGATGATGATGATGATGTTTGTATCACGTTCTTATAATTTTGCAGTGCGCAGTGCACACATATACAATGATATTGCATTAAAATATGTGTGTACACACATACACTTGCAAATACTTTATAAATACATAACACAACACAACACAACCCAACTACAAATGTAATCTTTCAACAATTTAACCAACATCAACAACAGTCACGAGTATAAAAGTGCACAGAATAGTAGGGTAACGTAGGGCAATACAATAAATTTTAGACAAATACATATAAACTATCCTAAATCAGGCCTATTCAATGATACGGACATAAACATGAAATAGCAAAAATAAAATTAAAAAAAAAGAATGAAAATAAAATGTAAAAATAAAAAAACGGAATAAAAAAAGAAAACGAAAAAATACAGCCGAAATGAAAAAGGAGGCTCTTAAATATTTAAAATTCACAAAAAAAAAAGTGTCGAAAACATGCATATCCACTCTGAGTGGGTTAAAACCTGTAAACAAAAAAGAGATGAGTGGAGATAAAATAGGGAACTTGATAAAAATAAAAGCTGCATAAATAAACTCATATTTAAATACACGTTTAAAAATGAACAAATCAAATATTGCACAGTGGTTTTAAAGGCAAACAAAATACCTTCAATGGCATTGACTTATTAGAGTCTTCTGTTCATACCCTAGCTTAAATATTTTGAACAAAAACGAAACAGAAAATTTTTTTTCTTCTGGCAAAAGCTCTGAGACTAAATAAAGTTGCCATAACATAACATAATTGGCCATTACAAACCTTCAGTCAGGATTACAGCCTAGATTCTCACACCACTTATGTTGAGTGTGTTAATTTCATACATGGTGACCAGACTTAATGTTTAAAGTCGACTCCGAAGATTTTGAGAAACTTTTCATGCCAATTTTATTTACTCTCAGAGTTTTTGCCAGAAATGTGCTGAGAGGAAGCCACCGAAGAAATATTTTGTTTCATATTTCGTTTTTGTTGTCTGACCGGGGATTCGAACCCTGGCGTTTTGTCTAATAAGCCAACACATTGCCCACTAGACTACGGCAAACAATAAATAAATTTGCCATATGGTTGCGAATCTACGTCAAACTTTAGATACTTAAGATGCTTACAAAACTAATGGTGAGCGAAGCTTGATTGTAATTTTAATTAGTAATGAGTGAACGCAATTCCTTTACTTTTTTGTGAATCTTACTGATTAAAAATGTTTAAAAATTCTTAATCAAATGTAAACTCTACTCCATCATCATGGAGATTGTTTTCAGTGACCTCTAGAGTATTTTGAGCCACAGAAACCATTCCTAGCATATTGAATTCAATTGAATTGAAATTTGGTGAGTAATCAAAATGATTCAGTTGAACTTTTTTCAAATCAAGCAAGTGTTGCTAATGGCCAAAACAGAAAAAACCCTTGTTAACCATATTTCGAGCATAGATATATCGCATTAAAAGCACAAACCATGTGTAAACGATTGGATGTCACTACCTCTAAATGAACAGAACAAATGTCAGATGGGTTTTTATGTTTTGAAAGAAATAACACGCTCTTGACATTTCTATTCTGTTTTTAATCATTCATTTACTTTATATAAGAGATATTGTATGTCTTCGATTTAATCAATATAAAGACATCACCTTTAACGGCCATAAAACAGTGCCCTGTATAACATTGGGTATATGTGTGTGACAAATGGGGAAAAGTGTTGAGAACGTTTTCTCATACATTTACATAATTGGTCATTACAATCCTTCAGCCGGGATTGCAACTTAATTTCTCTACCAATTATACCGTGTGCATTCATTTTATGCATGTGTTCAAAGTCGACACAGTTTAAATCGACTCCGATAGACTGATTTTGTAGATTTTGTTCTCATAGCAATTTTATTTACTCCAACAGAAAATATTATTTCGCTTTTCAGTTTGTTAGAGATATCTGACCTGGGGTTTCAACGTGGCCTTACTAGACTAAGGTGACTTCATTTAAACAAATTCAAATTTCTTACATTTAAGAAATGACACGCTTATACCAATATTTTTTGTTCTTTTTTTATTATTATTTTGTTGTTTTGTAAATAATATCCCCCCTCATTACATTTTCATTATATTCAATGCACATGTATATTGTATGGTACTTTGCTGGTACAATTCCAAAAAAACTTTTCATATATTTCAGTAAGGTATTGTAGTTTAAAATTAATTTTTTCTTTTACAAGGCAACTCTAAGCACTTAAAACTCATTTACTTAATGAATAATGGTTTAATTTAATTCAATTTTCTTTATAAAAAACAAAAAAATAGAAAACTAATCAATCATATTCACAGCTGTTGCTTATGCTTTTCTCTTATTGAAATGAAATTATTTGGTATTGTTAGGCAAAACATTTATTGATTGATTAAATTTGACTATGATTACTTAAGTTAGTTTGACACATTTGATTTATCAAACATAAAAATTATTTCATTTGATATGAAGAGAACATATTATCATGTTGAATAAGTCAACTTAACAGCATAATAATCTATGCACACACCAAACTGTTGGCTTTTTCCACACTATACACCAAATTTTTCAAACTAGCTTTAATATTTCACTGTCAACCCTGGTAACAAACCTAATCGAATGGAATTACTAAGTTAAACTAAATTATTCAAGCAATATTGAACGGTTTTTAAACGAATTTCTAAGATTTCTAAGAAAAATTTTTACTTTATGAACCCAAGTTCGAATGTTAATAAATTATGAAGTTAATACTCAATGTTCTACTGTACTGTTAGTGTCATTGTAAAGGTCATATCAGTATCACACATCAAAAAAAAAAAAAAAAAATTAAAATTTTTGTTTTTAAATTTTATTTTTAGCACTTCAGCTAGAAGTCAAAGTTAAACAATTTTACATGTAAATGACATTTAACCTTTTCATTAATATTTTTGTACATTTTACAGATCCTGTTATAAATATTACCTTTTACCATCGGAGAAATTTACGCTCTTTTATATGATAACGAAAAATGGCGTCAAATGCTTCTGACGGCTATAAATAAAAATTCTACTTACTGGACACCTCTCTTGTACTGAGACGACATTTAATTGTAGAACCCACCAAATTATAGATAAAATTAACAAACACGACATAAGTGGTGTCGGAAACTAGATTGTAATCCTGACTGAAGGGTTGTAATGGCCAATTATGTATGTATGTATGTATACACACCACTTACGTTGTGTGTGTTCATTTTATACATGAGTGGCGGGACCTACAATTTAAAGTCGACTCCGAACGACAGATTTTTGAGAAATTTTTCATGGCAATCTTATTTACTCTCAGTGTTTTTGCCAGAAATCTGCTGAGAGGAAGCCGCCGAAGAATAAATATTTTTTTTTCATATTTCGTCTTTGATCTCTGACCGGGGATTCGAACCCCGGCCTTTCGTCTAATAAGCCAACACACTACCTACTAGACTACGGCGACTTCATGTATGTATACAGGGCTGTTCAAATCCCTACAGATTGTTATAGAGTTTTGAAGGTCTTGGATGCATTCTAGCTTTCATCAATCTTGACTGGTTAATGCTTTGCAGATGCAAATACTATACAGACCCTGAGAGGTTATATTTTGATCATTATTTTGGTACATGCAATGGGTCAATGTCCCACTATTCTCAATTTTAAAATGAATTTAATCATACGGCGAGACAATTTAAGAACTTATTTGTGCTAAAATATGGCAGATGTGCTTGCATTATAATATTTTATACTCAGTATATCGTGGTGGCTAGGCATAGTGGTTAACACGTTTAACTAATTCTAGGAATCCTAGTTCACATTTCAGATTTTCACATGCAAATTTGTTATGCACATGCCGTAAAGCTTAAAAGATTACCACTTGTCTGCAAAACTCTTTCTGCATGATCCAACGTTAAACTATAGAAATTCCATAATCATTATGAATATGAATCAGGGTCTTGCAAATGAATTCCATGAAAAAAGAAACCTACTAACCACCCTTACTTTCCTTATCATGCTGCATTCCAAAGATTCCTAGAATGGAACAAGTGAAGCAATTTTATTGATTTTTTCTTTCCTGTTCATTCATAAATAAAAATCTTTTACATAGAGACGAGAAAAACCACTGTTACAGGTTTTTCCGTTCATCATGCAGATAGCACAGATACATTTTTACCATCCATTTCCTATATACGCTTATAAACTGAAAGCCTTCCTGCCTGCCTGCATGGCTGCCTGCCTGCCCCAACAAAACTTTGCTAAACCATTATTATAGCGATTATAACACATACACAAGACAACCTACAAAATTATAACAATTTGTATACAAACACACTTACGCACACACATACTGATATACTTATAGTTGCTTATAATATACATTTACATTGACTCATGTTTTGACGTAGAAATCCTAGTAGTTGTTGAGTAGAAAGAAATCAACGAATAAATGGCATTTTTAGTCTTCGTTCATACGGGCTACTAAAAGCACATATTATTACAAAAATAAAAATAATAATAAAAAAAAAACGAAATAAAACAAATGCGAAAAGAAGAAGCATAAGAAACAAAAAGAAGAAAAAGAAAAAATATTATAGAAAATGAATATAAAATCAAAGCTATAACAACAACAGCAACAGAAACAATAGGCCTCATTGTTATTGTTAATATTGTTGTGTTGTTTCTCTTTTGCGTTTTGCTTTGCTGTAACACAGAAGTACCGGTCGATATATTTATTTTGAGTGCGTATGTGTCGTTTTTGTGTCAGTTTTTCCATAAAAGTTGTTGCAACGAAAAATTTTTCAAAAAGAAAAATTTTTGTTTTAAAATTCTAAATTTACTAGCAAACTTACTAAAAAAAACAATAACAACAACAACAATTTAAATAACAACAAAAAGTTTATATAATAAAAATACAACAAAAAACAAAAAACATTTTAAAAAAAATTTTTATACAAATTAAGTGTAAATTTAAAGCCATGCAAAGTGTTAGCATGTGCATGTAAATGACTTTAAGGTTCTTATAAATATTTATGGACTGTATGGACTGTATAGTGTGTCAATTGCAAACAAATACAACAAATAAAATGTGAATAAAACGATGAAACTTTAATTGTAAATAATTCATCAACGCCATTCGGTTGTGCCACATTCCGGTTACCATTTTTTTCAACCATTCATGCGGCTCGTAACCAAGGAAAAATCAGAACGAAAGAATGAAAAAATAAAACAACAACAACCACCTGACCGTAAAAATGTTGGCGTTTAATGAAATAAAAACAAACCCACAAACCCTTTTCAATTTTGCAAAAAGAATTCCTTTTTTTTTTAAATCATAGAAGTGTTTATCTACGTATGTGTGAGTGCGTGGTATTTAAATGAAATCAAAACCAATTACTCAACAGCCTTTTAAGGCAAAAATTCCTTTATATTGAGGGGGGGAAATATACTTTTAATGCAAAATTTTTTTTTTTTGTTTATTTTTTCTGGTTAAAAATTTATTTTTTTTTTCTGTAATTTCTGTGCTAAAAATCAATAATTATTATGCTTTCAGTTTGTGTATGATTTTTCTTTTACTGAAGTTCACTGGTGCGTATGATTATTGTGTTTTGAATAATTAAATATCAATCATACGCACTGTGGTGGTACATTTAAGGAATAATGAATGGTGGTGGCCACATAAAATGCAATTCGTACTACGCTTATGTTGTTCTCGTATTATTAAGTGAAAAAATTCCATTAAAAACAAGAAAAAATGATTTAAAGTTAATGCAAAAGCATGATTCTCTATATTCCCATAAGCTGCCATTTGGGGTGTAGCCATGGGCCTAAGTAAATATTTTTTTATGACTTTTTGTACAAATCAAAATACATTTGCAGTACAAATTATTATTGGTTAAGTGATTTTCAGTGATTGCCACAAGATTGATCATTATAATTTTTTTAGTCAGGATTACAATCTAGCATCTCATACCACGCATGCTGTATGTATTAATTTTATTCGTAAGTAGCAGAACCTACAGTTTTAAAGTCCACTCAGAACGACATATTTTTGAGCAACTTTTTGATTGGAATTTTATTTACTCTCAGAGTTTTTGTCCCAAATCTGCTGAGAGAAAGACGCCAAAGAAATAGTTTTTCTATTCCATTTTGTTGGATATGTTTGAGCTGGTGTTTGAACCGTGGGTGCACGTCTAATAAGCTAACACGTTACCTACTAGGTAGTCGCCGTAGTCTAGTAGGTAGTGTGTTGGCTTATTAGACGAAAGGCCAGGGTTCGAATCCCCGGTCAGACATCAAAAACGAAATATGAAAAAAATATTTCTTCGGCGACTTCCTCTCAGCAGATATCTGGCAAAAACTCTGAGAGTAAATAAAATTGCCATGAAAAGTTTCTCAAAATCTGTCGTTCGGAGTCGACTTTAAACTGTAGGTCCCGCCACTCATGTATAAAAATTAACACACACAACATAAGTGGTGATGAGAAGCTAGGCCGTAATCCTGACTGAAGGGTTGTAATGGCCAATTATGTATGTTACCTACTAGACTATGGTAACTTCTTTATATACGTTAACTTTGGGAGCAATAGAGATTAGAACTGTTGATTGCAGCATCTTGTAGTGGATTAATTTCCCTAAATTCATAGCTGAACCTTATTTTTTAGCAATCTATGTACGATCTACTCTATAAGGTCGCCTAGTGAGGATTACCAATGTTTAATCTCGATTGTTTCCTCATTGATCACACTTAACGTATTTTTATACGAGCTCTTCAAAAAATATTCAATTTCATTACGCCTCAGTAGATTCTTTAGCTTCGATCCTTTTGTCAAAAAATTGACATTCACTGATTTTCATTATTGGAACCTAGCTTTCACCATCAATGTTATTAGCCATAGGGAGGAATAGGTGGTAATCACTTGATGTTAGTTGCGTTTCTAAAAATTTATACAAAGATATTCGGATAAATTGCCATCCATGTGTGTGGCAATTTGTTGATCTTATTATTAGCAATTAAGACTTTGATCATATAAAAGCAACTTTGACTTTACGACTGTATGAGCCACCTCTTTGTATTTCCATTCAGATTTTCTTTTTTTCTTTCTATATATAACTCGATATGTTGCAATTCAGCAGCATAAGAACTCAATATTGAGCTGAATGACAGCCAAAACATTGCTTTTGTGGTGTTTATCGACATTTGGTCCTGCATGATGGACCCTTGACATTAGAATGACCAGTAGACAAATTAATCCGAAGCATTGTACCAATTTTGTGATAGAATTTGAATAATAGTTTAAAAACATTACCTAGTAACCATAAAAATTCTTAAATGCCGTTCGAAGGTCGTAGCATTAATTGTGAAAGCTTATGCTATTTCTGAGGCCACTACTGTGCTCATAAATCACACAGGAATGTTAACATTTTCAATATATTATTATCTTATATTCCTTTAGAGTCACACTAAATAATTTTCATAAACTTCTCCTAAGAATATCTACACAATCTATTGAAGACTGATAAATGATTATAACATTACGAACATGAATAGTGTAACAAACTAGGCTGTCATAATAATAGTCCTTCGTACATATATTCTACACCCAAGCAGTGCTTACTTATTTAAATTAACTTAAATAATGTGTTACAAAACACATGTTTAACATACAATCTTTCAAAGAGAAATCAATAGAATAATTATTGGATTTTCTTATGCTTATTTTCTCTTCTTTTTTTTCTCTTTATTTTTTTTTCTTTTTATCATCAAATATTTCAAAAGAAATAAGTAACGTAATGGTTTTGCTATTTATTACTGCTGTAGTAGTAAGTAACCTTTAATTAACCCCCTTCCATGTGGTATGATGTATGGGGCAGGCAGTAAATTTTGTTGTTTACACTACAACATCAAACCACAAGTAACAATTTACTGTTTCTACTTCAAACAAAGAGAAAGAGAGAGAGAGAAAGAGGTGTAGCAAGCATGATGTAAAAGAAAGCCGATTACTAATTTGTTGTCTTGTTGTCTTGTTCTATTTTTGAGTTTCTTTTATATTCAACGTATAGGATTTATGACGATTTGTAGCACAATTTTTGTAAATTTTTATCATGTAACTTTTACTTGTAAAACTACAAATAAGTAGTGTTGAATGCCGTTATAAATTTGTTACACAACAAAAACTAATACAATAAAATTAGGTACTTCACAGTAAATTTGAAACTAATTGCCAAGAAACCAAACAAAAGTCCTATTTAAGGAAAATTTCCCCACCTTTTAAGGTTGCCATAAGTTTATAGAATCAAAGCAAAACAATAAAATTATACGTACGTATATACATAATTAGATATTACACTTCTTTAGTCAGGATTACAACCTAGCTTGTCACATAACCCATGTTGTATGTGTTAATATTATGCATGAGTGATGGGTCCTACTGTTTAATGTCGACTCCTAACGCCAGATTTAGGAAACTTTTCATGGCAATTTTAATTTACTCTTCAAGTTTTTGCCAGAAAACTGCTGCCAAAAGAAATATTTTTTAAAATTTTATTTAGTTCGAGATCTCTGAGCCAGGATTTGAACCACAGGTTCTTGTCTAATAAGCCAATACACTATCTGCTAGACAAAAGCAATTTCAAGGCTAAAGTGGTTAAAATGTTTGAATACAAATGCAATTAAGATTCAAATGCTGTCAACGTCTAAAAGTTGTACCATTGTCGTCTAATTCTGAACAAATTGTGTTTAATAAGGACCAGTCTCCATACAAACCATTCAATAAATTCGCTTGCATCTAGCATAGGGAAAAAAGTAGCAATAACTCTTGACAAACATAGCACTGAAAAGGTAAAACTTCTCACCATTATATCTAATGAAACAACTCAATGTATTTTGACGAATTTTTCAGGCCACAAAAGATGGCAACCCTGTTATTCTAGAACCTGCTAAGCCGAAACATTTGATTAAAGAAATCAAATTGAAAAGAATTCCAAGACATAACAACATATGAGAGATGCTTTGTTATGGTCTCCATATTCCATAAAGAAAAAATGGCAACTGTCACTCAAGCCCTTGGCTTTTTCTATAAATCCTTTTGCGGCTACCTTCACTTTAATTTAAAAAGATACACAATAATTGTTTGTATGTTGAGGGTACTTCAAAACTACCTGTTGCCTTGTATTTAAGCAACGAGAAAAATCTTCTTTGTCTGCCACAAACTGTACAATAAAAACGAATCATAATATATGAAGGACAAAAAAAAATGATGTCCAGTGTTTGGGCAGTGAATCATTTTTGAAAGGTACTAACAACCAAGAAATCATATTTCAATTGTGAAAACCTTAACCCTGTAAGGAAGGATTTGTTTCCCTTTTTTTTCAAAGTCAATGGTCTTGAGTAATAAATCATATAACATGTAAGCATGTCCTCTTACCATAGCCATTGTCTCGTTAAAGGTTTGTTCATGACTTTTGAAATTTTATCATTCGTAAGAAGTAACAAGAAAAAAGGAAAGAAAACAGGGAAAATATCCAAACAAACAACAAAAACCATATTTATTAATAAAACCAAGCAATAAGTGTACACGTATTGCACTACGTAAACCAAATACGTACATGGGTACTCAATTATCAAAGTATGTGATGTCTCTGCTCTGCGCGAATGTCGTCGTCGTCGTCATTGATACAATAACGTCATTGAGAGAAGGAAGCATATGACAGGCATACAGAAAAGAAAATTAAAGAAAAAAAATACAGAAAAATATTGATTAGAACGAAGCGTTAGTAGTGTGAACAATGAAATCAAACTGTTCCCACTATGAACCACATTACCTGCGATGTGCGTGTCTTTAAGCCTTAAATCAAAAAAAAAATGTGCAAACCTTACCCTTAAAGCTCTATTAGTAGACTTCAGCGACTGTCATTTTTTTTCGCAAACAGTTTTATTTTGTTTTAAACTACGAATTCTATGTGGGAGGAATATTATTTTTTTGTTTTGTTTTTATTTTTAGTAATTTATTAAAGATTATTAATAATAACCGAAGCTTTAAATCTAATGCCTGTCTGCCTGTCTGCGTTAGTTAGGTTAGATTGTGCTGTTTAGTGTCGTTATTTGCTATTCTTGTTTGTAATCTGCTACAACCGTACATGACTTAATGTGGCATGATTATCGTGTACGTATTTGTTATTCTGCCTTGCAATATTTTCTATGACCCTGAACTTTGTTGGTGCTTTTTTTTTTGTAACGAAAAAAAGGTCTTGAAAAATAGAATTTTTTTCTAACATTTTCAAACAGATAGGGGCAATTCTCCGTAAAAACGTGGAATACATAAACATTTTATGTTTAAAGGAAACAATTATTATTTAAGAAAGAGACAACTTTTCGAACAGTAACAGTAGTTCCTTTAAATTTTGAATTTCAAATTGGATTTTTTTCATTTTCATTAAGGTTTATTAAAAGAAATCGTAACAAAGCAATAGAAAACACTATGTGCCCTTGATTGATTGAACCCAATTTGAAGCTACGTATGAAACTATCGTATGGTGACCATAGTGACAAAAATGTTGGCTTCCAATAAATCAAAAGTTGCTGGTTTGTCGACATAAATGTAGGACGTGACGTAACCGCATAATGGGGTATAGAAGAGACTTTAATTCCACTCCAAATAATTCATCAAGAGAAGACATCTTTCTTGGAAAGTAGTGTCGCACTCAATGGGCTACACACATGCAATTCTGGTCGACGATGCCAATCTCAAACCAGAGTTATCATGCGCTTATCTGGGAAAACTTGCTTAAAGAAATTAAATAAGAAAACAAATGTAACAGATGGCACTTACTTAATACCGGCACCTCTCTACCAGCCTCTTCGAGCTTTCAGCAAGTAAATAACAATATGTTTTGTCTAACGTTATCATACCTTTATAAAATTTACTGCCACTAGCCAAAATTGAACGATTTAAAGCCACTGTGCTGTCAAAGTTAAATTTTGAGCAAAAAAGTGCCGCCCATAGTGGGTAATTCTTTTCTTGTTCATTTTTTTGCATCTTTTCTTTAACTGAGATTAACCTACCAAACATTTCCCCACATTGCATAGAAAGTTTCTGGCTTTATAAGTAGCTTTGAATCTATTTTCCTAGCAAACCCAACCACCTGCTTATTACCAGTAATTCTAACGTTGCTTCATCTAGTTGCTTCAGTAGAGGTTGACCATATTGCCCTTGCTTAACTGATTCGGCTTTCGCACACAGTCCTATACCTAAACTTTTCATAGCAATTTTATTGACGCTCAGAGTTTTTGTCAGACTGAGGAAGTTGCCGAAGAAATATTTGTTTTATAAGACGTTTTGTTGGAAATGTCTGACCTGGGGCTAGAACACTGGCCCAACGTCTAATTAACCAACATGCTACCTACTAGTCATCAGTCCTCTACTATTTTCAAGTTAATCTCATAAGAGTTGAGTGCTCAAATGACATTTTGATCGTCAGATAATATTGCTATGTCTTGTCGTTTACTCTTCCTATTTAACTTGAATTGAACAAATCTTTCAATGTCATAGACTTCAATGTGGAAAAAACGTGATGGCTTCCTAATGGCTTTCTCTTGAACCTTAAATCTTTCTCCTGTCCCAATATCTGTTCTCAACTTATGTTTTGAAAGGCTAGTCTTTAGAGTTCTCTCTTTATTTCTCTCGCTCGTATTGCTAAAATCTCGTTGCAAAATATTTTCCGAAATCCGAAAGTTTACTGACTCTATCGAGAGGGCAATGAAGCAGGGAACGGTCAGCCACTAGATTAATTAGATGAGGATAACTGTAATGATTCTTGTATTATACTTGTTACTCATTATCCTAATCATAGTCTACAAAGCTTTGGTGATCATTACTATTTACAATAAAGTTAAATCCAACAGAGTCTTAAGCACTGCTAGAGAACAAGTTGCCAATGCTCTGATTATATCAACACATGCCAGTCGCTTTATCTGCATGGTAGCTGTTTTAAAATTTGTGATCGGTACACAAGTGTTTCAAATCTAAACAAATCAAATTGCAACCTGTAAAAATAAATAAAAACAAAGAAATCTTGAGAATTTAAAAAAAATTGTCTATGTTTTCAGTTCATATTTAAGAAATTTTGATAGATTCCAGCAATTTTGGAAATCTGACAACCTTTTCCTATTTTATCTTATAAAGTAAAAAGAGATTATAAAATATATTTATTTATTTATTTATTTGTGGAATCCAATATAATACCCAATCGATTACAGAGAATCAAACAAAATTCTCTTCATAGTTCCACAGCGTACCAAAACGTATACACATTCACATCATCCAACAATACCAAGCCATAGTATTAATTAAACTTAATTGTATACGTCTTATGGAAGTCTATATGCGTGTATTGTTAGCTTGGTAGTCTTTTTTATTTATTTATTTAATTTTATTATAAACTATTCAATAATTTGTACTCATTTTATCAATTTAAACTTTGTTTATTTTAGCAGTCAATTGATGAAAAAAATTTTACAATTTAATGTGAAATGTTACACCCCAATCCAAAAGTCCACAAGTGTCAATGTGTAATAATTATTTTTAAATTAATACGTTACGAATATATTTATCAGAGAATAATTTCCTACAAAAAAAAAAAAAAAAAATTTATCTGACATGCGAACAAAAAAAAAATAACCCCAGAATTGTGTAGAAATGTTTTTTTTTATTATTTGAATTTTTTTTTTATAAAAACTAACTACAATAGAACAAAAGAAACAAAAAAAAAACAAAAAAAATTATGGACTTTGTGCTTTAATGATTTGCAATAGTTTTCTTCGTTTCGTTTTTTTTTTATATTTATTTTGTAACGCTTAATAAGCTGGCAATGAGATCTCATTTTCAAAGCCTCATATGACGCATCTGCTATTCAAGTTCTAAATTATTCACACAGTAACAGCAACAATAACAAAGACATCAATCAAGTGCCGATTGTGGAAGTATTATCGCAAAGAATTGAAAATGTTGTCAATTTGATGTTTTCAAAAAGAGAAACGTTAAAAATTCTTATAAAATGGCGTTTTTAAAAGTTCACTTTATTTAAAAACCATATTCTTTGTATTGTAATGTAAACTATTATTAAAGTCGAATGTTGCACAATGGGACTTTATGCGGTAATTGTATGAAAAAATTCAAAAAATATCAGCACTTTCTTAGCAATTTTGAGCTATTTTTACAAGTTATTCGCTTGTGCGAATGATTTATATTTAATCTTTTAGGAGAAAGATATTTGACAGCTGTCAACTTTATCAGGCCTGCGGTCTGCGAAATTTTTATATTAAAAATTCCCAATACCTCAACCCATAGTGTAATGGTCTCAAAATAAACTAAATTGCTTAATACCGCAGATACACACACTCTGATGCCAGGCCATAAAACAATATGACTGACAACAACAACAACAACAACAATAAAAGAAATAACAAAAGAAATCGACAATACAACTTACGCTCCAAAAAATAATACCATAAACGACTCTGCCTGATACCGACCAAAAAAAAAAAAAACGTAAAGACTTTCGGAATGGTCGTGCGCCACAGAGCAAGAAGCACTATTAGCTAGACGAGTGTATGTGTGTGTATATGTATGTGCTTATTTTTGCCTAGATTTTAAGTTCGTTCACTTGGTAGTTCTACTACTACAACTGGTTTGTGGTTTTTTTTCTCTATTTTTTATTGCCATATTATGATATTTTTTTCTTTATTATTTTTTTGCTGTTGTTATACGTATTGCCACTGCCACAGCAGCCTTTATTGTTGTTTATATTGTTGTTATTACGTGTCAATCTAAGTACATGTGCACTTGAGTTGTGTTGTGCAGTTCGCTAGATTCTAAGTGCAAATGAACTTAAAAACAATGAGTAATACAAAGCAAAAAAGAAAAACGAAAGAGAATATAAGAAAGAGTATTAAAACCATAGAGAGACAAAGACTACCTGAAAAGAGTACCCAGCTAAATTGCACAAAAAAATAAAGAGCAACAAGCAAGTGTAATAGCAACAACATCAAGTGCTAGCAACATCAAACATGATGGCATTGCAGGCAGTATTTATTTATGACAACAATAATGAAAATCCAACAAATATGAGAACATTTTTATGAAATATTTACAGTGTCATGACTTATGTTGCAAGCGAACATGTTGTCTGTTGTAATCATCATGACAACAATGCAATCGTTGTTGTTTATTGTTGTTCTTCGCTATTCCATAAAGAAAGGAACAGAAACTTGTTTTATTGAACATTTGTACGTATGTTTAAAAGGAAATATTTTCACCAGCATTATATACGTAATCATGTGTTTGTTGTTTGATGACAATCTATAAACAGCTGTAAGAAATTGAATGGCATTTAGATAAGACACAAATGAAATTATTTTCCTTTCTATACGTGGGTAGTATGCATGTCTGACAGCAATATGCTGATGCTGGGAATGTGACGTTATTAATTAATGTGCCAAAAATTTATATTGGTTGGCCGTAAAAGTAATTTCTTAGAAGCTAAGCAAACTCTAGCAGTAATCAGTCAGCTTAAAATTCGTATATGTCAGCAAATGATTTGTATTTTTTGTTGAGATATTGAGTTATCTCTTTTCAGATTACAAAATCTCCAATCTGGCAAGACTATCTGTTGTTAAACATCTTTTATATAAATTCTCATGTATTTCTTATTTCTAATTTTCTCCATTTTGCATTCGATTAACATCTTCATCCGTGTAACGTTCAACTGCCTCGACTATTTATGCCTGTTGCTCATTTACACCGTCGTAGATATGCTGATTGGGTGCTAGAGCAATAGGCCTTCAGTGCTGACTTTTTGAACAAAAGTATTATCAGCTTTGGAACTCATTAGCAACACCATGGTTTCATTAACAACCAAACCCAGAAGCATGAAGTTATAGCCCACAGTTCTTCACAGAAGGATTTTTTGTTCCGCAGTTGTATGTTATAAACTGAATGCTACATGCTTTCAAATAATCCACTGGGTTACGGCTTAGCTTTTCACCCCACATATGATGGCGGGAGTTTTGTGAATTTTTATAATTTTTTTTTACATTTCGCTTCGTTCGAGATTTCTGAGCTGGGACTAAATCTGGTAGATAAGGCGGATTTGACAGGCGGATCATGAGGTAATTTGCAATGGCTTTCAGTCAAGAATCCGACAATCCAATCAGGACTTATTTACACACCCTCATGATAAATAAAGGTTTGATACAAATGTAAAGGATTTGTTTTTACTACACTTTACAGCTAAGTTTGAAACAAATTTTTTACTTTTTTATCCTTTCAAACTGGGGTTTTTCCAAAAACCGCTTTTGTTTGAATTTTTAGACTTTGTGATACAAAAAATCATGTTTCTTTCGGTGATTTGATGAATCAGTTAGTTAGCCAGTCAGCAACACAGTTCATTCTATTTTCCACTGCTTCAAATATGTTCGCTGAATTTAGTTCCTGCTTAGTTTACATAACCAAATGATTTATAAAGTTGAAGTAGAATAATTGAAAGTATTTCGTGGAACTAATGCCTTCAATCAAATTAAAAATGTATGCCAATTAATTTCAATCTAAATTTATTATACTTTCATGTCAATTGATTATAATTTTGCTTTTTAACAAGAAAAATTATTAATTGTGCGCAAAATAAAACAACAAAAGAAAACATACTTAAAGTTGAAATTATTATCGGTTATTAATCTTTAAAATAATTGATAAGAACAAATAAATTCAATTAATCGTATGAGTATGTATACAAGCAAGTCTTCTGCAACATGTTGCTGAAACATTTTATCTTAGACTAGGTCAACAACATTTATTGGTCGTCTTATCGGAAATAAGAAAATTAATTGAATATACGTCGTTATTTATTAATTTTATTGTTTTTTTTATTATTTGATTTGCACTCATTTAAAATTCATTAAACTTCTTTTGTTTATAAACAAATACGATTAAAAAAAGGAAATTTTTTAACAAAAAAAAATTTATTTATTTGCATAACAAACAAGTTTTCTGCTATTCAATGTAATAAAACAACAAAATTATTAAATATTCTCTAAGCATTGAATAACAAACAGCAAAATTTCTGTTTAGAAAAAATTAAGAAAACATCGATAACAACAATTTCACGTGCTGTTTTTGTATTTGTACATGTGTATGCATAGCGTAAACAGCTTATACGATGTATTTCTACAGTGAATGCTAAAAGTCAACATTTTTAACATTCATTGTGTATGTTTCCTAGTTTTTTTTCTCTCTTTCTCTTGTTTTTTAGTCTATAAAAGCTTTTTAACCATGACCATGAAATTTTTAAGAAACTTGTTGAAGTTTTCTTTTTTTTTTTTTCTTCCCACTTTTGTTTTTTGGCTGTTATCAACGCTTATTCAAATGCTTTTAAAAAACATTTTGTCATCCTCTTCCACTCTTCAGTATTTGTTATTGTAGCACTTGTATGAGCATATAGTTGGTCAATGTTGTTCAACTTGTAGTTTTTAATTGTTTTTTTTTGTCACATCGAAACAAAAAAAAAGGCAAATTTTTTCAAACATTTGCGTTCATCATTAAAACTCACTCGAAAACATCACTCTTATGAAAATGTCATTCGATGTAATTGCTCACGTATGTACACTTGTGTTCGATTTGTTGTTAGGTTTGTAACGGAAAATTGTGTAGAATTTTTTTGAAGTTGCACGACTTTCAAAATAAATTTATTTTTAATTCCAGCACTCGACTAAATGAAATTTTTTTTAGTGGAATTATAAAATTTATAAATTCTTGAAGAAGCGAGAGGAGCAAATGGGGCAGAATTTAGGATAAAATAAATTCTGTTTTTGGTACATGTACAATGGTATTATGGTGGACACCAACCAAGCATTGTTTTTTCCAAAAAAAAAATCATGTCCAATCTATCATGGATAAGCAAGTAAAGTAAAGAAAGTTCTTTTCCCTTGATGCCATACATTGTACAGCAATAACTTCTGCTGCATTACCATCTGATGAGAATCGACTCTATTACCCCCACTTTGTCTGATTAGCACTTTACCTACAAATCCAGCGGTCCAGTTAAAATACAAGATACTCTTTAGAGCAGCTGCACTGTAACAATGCAACAATCATGCTTTAGACATACAATCAAAATGCTTGACAGCGTTTTGACTAAACTTGATTGATTTTATTATTGGCTTCTGTCACTAAAATTGAAGGAAAAAACATCTTCTATTCAAATGTAATTGTCTTTCGAATATGTCGATCAAGGTCGATCAGTTAGTAGCCTACATTTCGTGTTGCTATCTTTTTCAATCACCGATGTTCTTCAAACTGGATATCTCTGCCTCTGCATTTGTGTTATGGCACATATTTTTAGCAGTTTTACGAGGGGCACACATGCATAAACATTTCGTCACTTCAAGTCCTTAGTCAGGATTACAACCTATCATCTCAAACCACTTATGTTGTGTGTGTTAATTTTATACATGTATGGTAGGGCGTACTGTCGGCTCCAAGCGAAAGATTTTTGAGAAAGTTTCTATGGCAATTTTATTTACTCCCATAGTTAAAGACAGAAATTTGCTGAGAGGAAGTCGCCTAAGAATTATTTTTTCATATTTTGTTTTGTTCAAGTTGTCTGATTTGGAGTTTGAACCATGGAATCATATCTAATAAGGCAACACACCACCTACTAGACAACGAAGACTTAAACAAATTATAACGTGTGACATAACCAATCCGCCCAAACTTCTTTCCATGGACTTCAATATTTATATGATGACCATCAGTTCTATTAGCAGATCTTTGTTATATTCAAAGCCAAGTTTAAGATTAAGCTACAAATTATTGCATAGTGGGAGGTAGTTTGAAGGATTTTCATGCAGGAAGATTATAGCAATAAGAAGGACTGGAGGCTGCCAATATCATGATTTTCTAGACACAGTTGGCTAAGGCAGTCTACGTATGAATACTGAAAACTAATAAACAGACCAAAGCAAATTTTGGGCTTGACCTTGATATTTTAAAGGGTGTGACAAATCGTTATTTTGCCTTCACAGAAAAAAATTCCCTTTTTTTTTGTAATAAAGTTAGGCAAGCAATAATTAAGAAACTTTAGAATCCATGTGGTTCAGTTTCTTTTCTTGATTAAAGTATTTCAATGATTTAATCGAACTCAAATAGTTATGGATTATCAAATGGTCGTTTTGGTCTACTGAAGTAATTATTATTAATTGCTTAATTGTTTAAAATCATATGCCATAAATCCATAGACAAAAATATCTGATATCTCACTTGCAAGTATATTTGACGTCTATTTTTGACATTCATCTAACAGATAAAAGTAAATGTTCTTTTGTTGTTTTTGTTTTAAAATGTTAATGTCAGAGAAGTGACATTCACACGTTTATGTTTGTCTCAAAGACGCATGTCTCACGAGGTGGTGGTGTTTCTTGAATAAAGAGTTCTCTGTATGAGCAACTGTCATGAGTAATGCGCATGTTTAAAACAATGAAAGAAAAAAACAACAAATTTTTTGACGTTTAACACTATTATTGTTATTCTGCCATTTATAGCGGACGCTTTTTTTTTCTTTCTACACGACCAAAATATTGTGTGTGCTTTAATTAAATTCAAAAGACAACAAAAAAAAACAACAAAAAAAAACAATGTTTGAATTAATAATTTCGTATAAAAATTAAAAAAAAAAATCATGTATTATTGGTCAATAATAATGTGTTATAATGTTTAAGAGAATTGTTTCCTTTTCTATGGGGTCACATAATACAGACAGTGTGTCAAAAATTCGTTTATAATATATCACATGTAAAAGGCAAATATTCGCCCTAGAATTTGAGAGAGCATAAACAATATCTTGTATTTGTTTACAAATGGGTCAAAAGTGTCAAAATATACAAAATCTAACTGTAATAAATGGTTCAGTGTAAGTGTATAATGATTTTTTGGTTTTGTTTTTATATTTAAAATAATGTATGTATGTATGTATTGTACAATCTATAGAGAAAATAAATCGTGTATGCAATATTATGGCATGGCATGCATGTAATAAGGAACAGGAACAATGCAAATTATTGTGGGTTTTTTTTTCAATTTTTTAAGGTTTTGGAAAGCCATAAATTCTAGAATTTTTGTTTACTTATTGCCAATTAAAATATGATTTATTACTGCCACTAAACAAAATAGTTTTCGATTTATTTAGTAAAATATGGACATGTAAAGTAATAAATAATTTGCGCTTTTACACATTTTACAAGCGGCGCTATTTTATAATTCAAAAAAAATAAAAAATAAAAAATAATAGAAGCTTCTCTAGCATATGAACCTATAACCCTAAGTTAAGCTAAATTAGATCGAAATACGGGAACTATATAATCACTAATATAGCTCCCGCTGTTTTAAAGCAAACTAACTCTTGAAGATGAATATGATCTTCGTAGCCTAATTACTGAACTAAGTGTACCTCTCCCTTCAAGGACAATCCACCAAGCGGCTGCTGATTGCATCCTGTAAGCTTTTCCAGAGTCTAAGAATTTCAATGTGATTACAAACGCAATGCCTTTCTTTAAAACCTATTTAACTGCTTGGAGTAGAGTAGGCATTTTAAAAGTATTGTATATTGCATATGTAGTATGTTGGCTTATTAGACGTAAGGACACGATTCAAACCCCATGTCAGATATCTACAACAAGACGAAAACAGATTTCTGACAAAAACTCTGAAAGTAAATAAAAAAAATTGCCATGAAAAAGTTTCTCAAAAATCCATCGTTCAGAAACGACTTTATACTGTGGGTTCCACCGCTCATGTAGAAAATTAAGACACACTATTTGAACAGAGGCCTCACGTCTAATAAGCCAACACATTAACTATTAGACACAGCGATTACCTGCTGTTTACGTCTGCCATTTCATCACAATTATACAATAAGCAGTATTTATTACACACACCGTAGAGATGGTCCGGCTTCCGAAAGTGCTAGCTGGAGAAGAATTTCTCTTCTAATAAAAAATAATCGAGATAAATCCCTTTGATTTTCTGTTTGATTCAAACCTCTGTGAATGCCAATTATGTACCATGGTTACCATACCACTTGAGAAAGAAGTCTGCTGATAGATGTTTAGAGCTCGAGTTCGAAGTTGGAATGGTATAAGGATATTCAACAGTTCGTTTGTTACAGCATTATACCCATTAAAGGAATGAAAATCAAGTAACGACAATGTTAATGGCTAGTTTGCTTGAGCCTCTGTATACAATATGTAGCCCGCGGGTTATGTAACTAATCGGTCTATTTAACTCAGTTTAAAGTAAGTAAAAAAGCCTTCACTTTCCTTGGCATAATCTCAAAAGACAAATATTTTCAAAGCTTAACTAGGCTTTAAGAAATCATAGTCCAGCATATGCAAAGCCTTAACATTTACAAAACTAGCTCTCGCTCTCTCTGTATCCTTCAAATAATAAAACTTTGTCGCCTTTAATTTCAAATAGAAACAATAGAGTCCTTGGAAAAATATTTGTTTTTCAAGTCAACAATTGTCTGTGGCATGAATTTGCATTAAAAATTATGCAGACGGTTTTACTTTTCTTTTTTTATTAAACAAACCACCAGGATAATGCAATGTCTGGCGGCAGTTTTTGAAAATTTTTGGAATATTTCCTAACGCCAGTATGAACACTAAGCAACTGCTGTAATTACAGTGTTTGTCCTTTTATGTTTAATTTTATTGAAATATTAAAATGAAGAATATTCACTAAAATTCCTTAATTGTTTCAAGGTACCCAGAGACTATGATTGCCAATAGATATGGCCTTGATTTAAGTTTTGTATTGAAGCCAATTGTTTACATAGCCAAGAGGGTATGTATGCGTACTCAAGGATATTTAACATTTGAATTTAAGCACTCATCAGTTGAACAAATTAAAGTATTTATCATTGATTTAATGGCTGTGAACAAAATGAGTTTTACTGTCAAATACCAAAACAAAGAATTTTTAAGAAAGAATCTTAGAATGGAGTCAATGGCCTGCTATCGTTTTGTATGACAAAGAATGTTGCAATTTTGTCTGCTTCTTTTCTTTTCTTCTTTTCCTTTAAAGAAAATATTAAAAATTTTAACATTTTATTAGAATGTGACTAGACAGGACAAAATATTTACTTTTTTTCATACGCAAACAAACAATACTTTTAAAATGTCTACTCTACTCCAAGCAGTTAAATAGGTTTTAAAGAAAGGCATAGTGTTTGTAATCACATTGAAATTATTAGACTATGGAAAACCTTACAGGATATAATCGGGAGCAGTTTGGCGGAGTGTCCTTGAGGGAAGAGGTACACTTAGTTCAGTAATTAGGCCAATTGTGTTTGCACAATCAATATTCAACTAAAGAATCAAATATTTCCGTCGAGCATAACAACCTAAGTCCAAAATTAATCCCGATGTTACAGCAAACTTTATATTCAACGTGACAGTTCGAAAACCCTTGTCTTTTAATAACAAAACCAGAAGTCATTTAACGAAATGAAAAGTCTTTCGGCATGCTTGCCAAAAGGGCAATGGCTCGGGGTGAATTGCTATTGTGTGGTAAATGACCATGCGATTTAAGGATAGAAGTGAGTCAGTCCATACGCGTCCAGCAGAGTTTAATAATATTGCATGCACCCTCGTGCAATGGATAACCATGCGACTTAGGAATAGAAGGCAGGCGATCTTCTTTTTGTCCATACATGCACAGCAGAGTTTAACAATATTGCACGTACCATGCTGCCGCCAATGAAATTGAGACGAGTGGATAGTATTGAATTTAAATGAGGCATTCATAATACCTCTGCCCTGTAACATGTTAGTTAACTTCGTTGTGAGGTCCGTAACAACAGCAATGTAATTTCCAACAATGGCCACATTAAAATTGTCTTTGAATGATCGAAAATCCCTCATTGGATAAACACTTTCAAAACCCATCTGGAAAAGACTACAATTGCCAGGCAACCCATTAGAAAGTTTAATATCAGATCTGCTAAAAAATATACCATAGTCATGTAGGGTATGAGCACCCGGTCATGTAGGGTATGTGCAATTCATTTCCATTTATGTTATCGGATTCACTACTTCCCCACGAGTTCTTCTTCTGTTCGATGCGTCCAATGTTTCGCAACTGTATAGAGCAATTACTTTGATGATCCTGTTAAATATACTTGTCTTCGTGCCGCTTGGATACTATGTCGGCTTTCAGATCTTCTTGTGAAAAACTCCACAACCTTTGTGTTTACGGGACCAGGCTGCCTCAGTTCGGGTACTAAAATACAATCAAGCAGAAGCAGAAAGGTTTTATGGTGATAATTGAAGCGTTACTCATAATATTCGTTGGGCATTACCTTTGTTTTAAGAACATGTCCAGCCAAATGCTGCAGTGTGCTAATGCTTTGATGAACCAATAAGATTGTCTGTAGCATATGCCTAATATTGCGCCCTTTACAAATGGTTCTTGGAAAAGAGCGCCTTGCAATATGAAATTTCAAATGAAAACGTTTCTTAGAAATTATTTCGAATTTGAATACTTCGTATAAGAATGTTTGCTTTAACAGTTTTAAGCCTTTAATGGAAATGTCTGCGACATAAATTCCGTTACCATAAAATTGTTTTGTGCACAATTTTTGTTTTTTTTTTTTAGCGGTAATTTCCACCAAATAATTTGCGCACTAAACTTGCTGTTGCGAATATTTGGCGATTGTTTGTGCAATTTTATAAATATTTGTGTTCTTTCTAAGGGGTATAGGGGGTGTATTAATATCACCTGAAATGATGACAACTATTGCGGAAAGTGGAGACACATTTTTTACATCCCTATGAGAGTGGGTAACAAAAGTAAGTCGCAATTTTCTATAAAATGCGCTTGAAATCAATGAGAATACGTTTCACGTTTTTAATGTGAATATAAATTTAATAATTTTAAATGAATTTTATTATTAAACGCTTATTATTATTTCCTATTAACTCATATTTATTAAACTTAATTGTTACCAATAAAAAGAATTGAAATTTTTTTATGAAAACTTTGTATGAATATTCGTTCATTTGTTGGTTCGTTCGTTCCTTTATGAGCCTTTATCTCATTACATCTCATTTAATAAATGGAACTTTAATTAAGAAGCTCATAAACGTTTTACGCCCGAAAATAAGTACAAGAAGTTCACAGGTCATTGAATTATGCTCTGCTCTTTGTCTTTTAATGAAATTAAAAGAAGTTTTCTTTTATTTTTTTCTCCTTTTTTTTTTGTTTTTTTGCTTGGACACAAAGGGGCCATAAATATTTACCAGATATGGTTGGACACTTTTCCTTTTTTTTTTTGTTTTTGTTTTTGTTTTTATTTTTGTTTTCTGACAATAACTTTTAATTTATTTTAATGAGCTAAACTGCATTGAGATAAACTTAATAACAATAAAATAATACTGGCGTAAAAGAAAGAAAAATCTTTGGAAATCTTCCTACGTTTTTTTAGGGACATACAAGGAAAATCACAACCTCTGAGGAAGATAACCAAACCATGGTTTTAGCCAACAAAGTCACTCCAAGTTATATTAAGTATCACATGATTTGAAGCAAATTTTGCCTTAATACCATGAAAGGAAGTCAGTTTTGCAATGACAACAAGAAATGTCTGCATGACATCAATTCAAAGAGCAAAAATTAGCATCCACAACCCAGTCATCAAGCCAAAGCAATACCAAACCTGTATATCCATGTTGCCGCCATAATAGACTACTAAAACCCGGAAATATTATTAAAGATTTCGATACTTAAACCACTTGATTTATTTGATACTTACATTGGCTTAAAATTTTCCCGAACAAACAAGCATATGCCAATGCTTAGCAACATATTACAACCCCAGTTAAAACCTGTGTAGTATACTAAGTAGTCTGTTGGCTTCCAACACATAAGGTCACGGTTCAAACCCTAGATCAGACAACAAAACGAAAATATGAAAAAAATACTTCTTCAGCGGCTTTCTCTCAATAGATTTCTTGGAATAACTGTGGGAGTAAATAAATTTACCATGAAAAGCTTCTCACAAATCTGTAGCTCGGAATCGATTTTAAACTGTAGGTCCCGCCACTATTGTATGAAATTAATACAAACAACATAAGTGATATGTGAAGCTAGGTTGTAATCATGACTGTTGTAATGCCGAATTATGTGCGTATTGTAGTTAAAACTTGCTCGAAAAGTTTTGCCTCATCTGTGCTCTACTACAAACATAGCACCGATCTACAGCCATTTAGTTTGATTGATGCAGAACGAACACGTCGAACGTTTTAATATGTATTATGATCATCATAAACAACCATCTGTTCGATTTAAAAGCTTTTTTGGTTTCATAACAGTGCAACCGTTACATCAGATGATAACCAATTAACCATAACTAATCCCAGTAGGAATCAAATGCAGCTGACAGCTAAGATCTTTAAAAATATTTTTAAGATATACACAAACATACATTAATACATCCTGGTAGTTTTTTCAATTCATAACTTAACTTTACCTTAATAAAACACCATTCGACAGCACAAGTTCTTTCCCCAGAAGATAAAAAATATCTTTCGTTGATTTCAATACACAAATGTTGGATGTTAGTATTCATTTTATTTATTTACATCTGTCATCTAGACTGTTGACTGTATGACTGAAATTTTGAAAGATTTGTTAGCTCAAAATAAAATTTTATCCTATCGCATGCCATTAAATTGAAACCCGTTTTTTTCAATTTTGTTTTGAAAATAAACAATTCGAGAACAAACAAAAAATTTAATTTAACATTATGATGTTAAAAATATTAATTATTAAAAATAATAAACTTTAAACATTAAATTTTTATAAATAAAAATTATATTTTGTTTACAATAATAACAACAAACTAAACGAATAATAAAGCGTTGAAGTTTTTATCGGGTTTAAAAATCATACAAAATATAATAAAAATTATACAAGATGTATACACACACGCATACACTCACACACATATATATACATATATATACACATACAGATAAACAACTTCTATAAAAATGAAGTGAATTTAATTGTACAGTAGTAGTACAGCTGGATAAAGTCGATTTAGAAAAAAAAATCTTTTTGCTGTAGTCTGTAATAATCAAATCTAATGCTCGCAGTTTAACAAAGTGAAAATATTAACTTGATGCTTTTTACACCATTTCCTACAAAAAAAAATTTCAATAATTTTATGTTGAAATTGATATTTATAAGTACTTAAGGATTTTCTTCAGAGGAGAACAAAATGTAGGCAGAACATCCATAACGCTTTGGTCTTCTATGGCGAGAGTAGGTATCAGAGCCTTTTAACAAGAGTTCAACAAGGCTCCTTATGGATGTAATTACTATAGTCTAGGTGGTCAGACGTATACCTCATCTCATAAGCCATCAGTACACAACTTTCTATGAGAATTTCTTGTTTCCTAGAACGTTCAACTATGGCAACAAGTGGCAGATAGTTTTCAACAACGGATCTGACTCTGAAAAACTCACTGACCAATCCGATTTGATTAGTTCGGAGTATTGATTGGTCCTTTAAGAGACATGAACATGGCATGTGAATTAGGGAGATGGAATTCAAGAGCTAAACTTAGCCTAGCCAACAATGTTGTGCCTACATTTGGTATAATTGCCGTATGTTTAAAGTGTCCTCTTTGATTTTCTTTTATAATACTTATAAAGATACAGGGTTATCCATTTTTTTGGAGTCCTTAAGCTATGACTTCAATGATAGTTTTATTAGTTTATAATGCTACAAATAAAAAATCATTTATAGCGTGGCTTCTAGATGGATTGCAGTGTTGTTTGGTTTAGTTATCGGCGAGATACTGCCAAATAACTTGACAAATATTGGTTTTCCAATTGGCCAAAGTCAGGAGGTTAGACGCATAGGCATAATCTTTAACATAGGCCCACAAAACAGGCTCAGCGACTTCAAGTCTCATGAGCTTGGTAGTTAAAATACGAAGTTCTTATTCTGGAAACTATACATGTATTAAAGACAAAATCTGTAGTGTCATGTAACTCGTTGTACAATCTAGTTGAAAGGACATACTGGCTAGTTCATAACCTTAGATTTTCGAGGATTTTCATACGGGCATAGCGCTGTCACTTTCAAAAACATACTGCCCCATGAAATCTCCACACTATAATAAGCACCAAATAATCACTTTTCCGAATGCAAATGCACTTCCTCAACCACGTCTGGATCCTCTAAGCGCTAGCCGTATTCGTCAATGACAAGCCTTTCATTGAATAACTGAAATATCAGATGAAAGTATTGTTAGACCGCTGGTTTTGAAATCTTTATATGAATAACCCGCTGTCCACTTAAAGGCCTCAAATAATAAATTTTTTTTATTCATTTTTTACATTTGGAAATGGTGTAATAAGATTATGAATATAAGGACCAGTAATAAATAGAAGTTAATGAATCAAACAAAACAGTGCAATAGACACATAAAATTTTCAAAACAGCTGAAAATATTAACAAAAACGAAAAAAACAAACGAACAATTCAATTAAAAAGTGACGCTACAAAAACAAAAAAGTGTCGCTAAAACACAATTTGTGTAGAAAAAAAAAGGCATAAAATGATGATGATGATGAAGATGATGATGATGATGATGATGTTCTTTAGTAAAATCCACAAAAGACCACAAAATTTCAAATGCCGTTTTTACGCTGCTCTATACGATGCTGACAAAGTCTCAAGAATATTACAACGAAAGCAACGTTTATAAAACGAAAGCCAGTCAACACTCAGGCAATTGGGCCCAGATATTATTTGGCTATATAAACAATAAGACTTTGTTTAAAACAAAAAAAAATTAAATTTTAATTGGAATTGTAATAGAAATTTAAAATTTAAAAGTGAAACTTGTTAAATACAAACAAATAAGAATGTAAACTTTTTCATTATTGTGGGAAAAGAAAAGCAGAAAAAAAACAAGAAAAAAAACAACACAAAACCTTATTATTAATAGTGTAGAGTGTATAACAAAAAAATATGTCGTCATCTTCGGTATCGACAGTGCAAAAAGATTCATCGTTAGACTCTCAAGAGTCCAACAATCAAGATAAAACTCAATTATCTTTAACTCGTTGCAATAGTGTGGATAGTAAAGCCCATTTGGTTTTGAATGCTTGCAAAACGGACCAGGTGAAATACAATACAATACCAGCCTTAAAAGTGAATGCAGCTTCAACCGCCACCAACAGCAGCAGTACTAATACATCATCAGCATCATCACCACCACCACCAGCACCACCAACGCCGCCACCACAACCCCCGGCAAGAAACAACGGCATCAGTTATGATAATGTTGCCCGTTACAGTAAAAATCATCATGCGAATCTACGTATTCATATGGATTCAGAAGGTGGTATTTTAAATACCGCATTCATTGATAATACCACCACCATTGTCTGTCCCATACATCGTACCTCTACGCCTACCGTTTACACTAGCCATTGCAATGATATACAATTGAGACGTCATTCGGCATATGCGAAGGTCTATGGAACAGATACGGTTAATGATAATAAATGTAATTTAAATCAACATCATACACATCGACCGATATCCTTTGTCCAAACAATTGTTACCAATAATGGTCATGTGACTTCGGTACAACAGCAACAGCAGCAACAGCAGCAGCAGCAACAATACCAACTACCATCACAGCAACAAGAACCTCAGCATCAGCATAACGACAAGCAACAAAAAATTCAACCACACATCAAGGAAACTGATAATGGAAAAATTCCACATAAACGTTGTTGGTTAAGGACCAAGAAGTAAGTTTTGACAATCGGTTTGTTGGTTCGTTGGTTTAGGTGAGCGAAGGAAAGGGAACGGACGAAATAGTTCGTACATTGTAACTGACATTTAAATACTATTTAATCGGCAAGGCAATAAGTTTGTATTGTGTTTTAAAGTGGCATCAATTTTTGTTTATATCTCATATCTTAGCCCTAAAACTGATATTTTTTAATTTTTCTGTTACCAAAATTCAATTAAGTTTTTGTGATTTTATAATTGTCAAGCCTTTCGAAATATTTCATAAGCATTAGAAATATGTTATGTTAAATTAAAATTTAATTCTTAAATTTTTATAATTTTTCGCATGCCCAATTAGGTTTTAAGTTGCCTTACCAGCCTAATATTCACTTCAATTTTTCTAAAGTCGAAACATAATCCTCTCTTCCTAACATATTGTTTTTTTTTCGTATTAGAACAACGCATCGTATTAATTTCGCTTGTTCCTCTGAAGAGCACTTACTCTTTACAATTGAACTCAATGAGGTCATTTCAGCAACCGCTACGTTTTAATTATCTTCGTTGCCTCTATTTCCAGCTATTGGCACTAGATGTGTGCTGGACGTTAAACCGACGTTAACTGCAGCTACCGCCCTTGAGATATCAAACACTGACACACATATATACTCGTTTTGGCTGCCGAATAAGTGCTAGTGGTATTCAGGCATATCTATTAACCATAAATGAGGATTTTCCTTCGATAGCAATGGACAGTATTCTCCAATTCGCATCTAAACAAAGCAATTGACTTCCCACTTCTTTTAAAAATGTTTAGTTTAGTGCACCACGAGAAGTGGCAACAGTTTCATATTGTATTTAATTGTTGTAGAGGACCCCACTAAAGTAGTTCTTTATATCCTGGGGAGTTTCAATTTATTGTAATTTTACTTCCAAGATGACAAAATGCAGTGTGAAATTATTTTTCCTGTTAATTCTTATTATATGCGTTGTGAGTTTATTTATCTTAAGACCACACTGGGTCGCTTCAATCCAGTTTGAACACAATTCCGACTGCATAAACTCAAAATTATACGAAGCAGACGTTTAAAGGTGAAATTATTCTAGTTGTTCTTGATAATAATTTGTTTATGCTTTTGACAAAGACTACGTTCAACAGCAGAGGCAATGTCGTCGTACTTCATTGTTTATACTTACAGGGTAGCTTTTCAAACTTCCGCCCATAATGTAGCATCTTGCGAACCTGTAAAGGAACAGCATCAGTAAAGTAAATCTCTCTAGTATTTTTCTGCAGCGAGGCATTTCATATGGCAGAATAATTTAAAGCATCAAAATTCTTCTGAAACTCGATATAATGAACATGGCTAGTCCTCTGTCAGTTCGTATTTAGGCGTAGACTTCCAACGACATTGACTTTAAATCTTATGCGCCCTGTGACGGTTCAAAGCCTGACTGAAGTTGACCAATTTTCACAGTACTGATCCGCCATTTTCACTTTTAAGAGATTTTGAGAACGTAAATATTTTCCTGCTTAGTTGTTTTGAAGTTTTTTGGTGCCTGAAGGACCCTGAATTTACTTGGGTTTTACTGATAAAACCCTCAACGGACGCTGTGGCTGTATGCGTCCCCTGCATGTTTTTCCGCGTTACATACTTTCGACCTGTTTTATGAATGCTTTGCAAATCTTTCTTTCTGCTATTAGGTCCCACATATGTTTTGAGATCCATGTTTTACGTACACGATTTCCGTAGCCGATACATTATCCTGAGGCATTTACAAATTGGGCCGTAATCGTTGGCGAGTTTACTTTTAAAAAAATGAATATTTCTGTTCATCAACTGCTACAAAATAAGATTTTGAAAAAATATTAACAAAATTTAACCAATAAAACGGTAAATAAGGCATAAATGTGTACAAATCACACACACAAGTATGGTATACCTACTTATACCTTCTAATAAATTATTTACCGTTATTTTAATAAAATTCATCAAGAAGAATTACGTTACGTTATGAAAATTGCAATTAAATTAAATATGTTTTCTTTTGTATTTCTTTGTATTTACAGTTCCCAAAATAATTTATGCAATGGCGGCATATCCGGTAATCATATATTGGCGCCGAAAATACCCAACAACTGCAGTCCAAATGGTCAGAAGAAAGGCACAGTATCATTATCTCATTTGCCACAACGACCTCCGGTCGATATAGAATTCACAGAAATCTCATATTCTGTATCGGAAGGACGACGGCGTGGCTTTAAAACAATATTAAAGGGTGTATCGGGTAAATTTCGTAATGGTGAGCTAACAGCGATTATGGGACCTTCGGGAGCTGGCAAAAGTACGCTCATGAATATTTTAGCAGGATACAAGTAAGTGAAGAATAAAACAAAAACACAAACAAAAACGGAAATACAATATGTTTTCCCACAGCCTACTTTTAAGGTTTCCCTTTCCTGTTTACCATATATTATGTAAGGAATGTTGTTGTTGATATTGGTGTTGTTAAAGAAATAAAGGAAATAATTGGAAACTCTTTAACAGGCAAAAGTTTTTAATCTTGAAAAACTCTTCTATTTTGTTCTGTTCTGTTCTGTTCTCTGTTCTCTTCTCTTTTTTATTTTTATTTGCTTTTATTTTGTTAAAGCTGTATTATGTTTATTTTCTGTTGTAATTCCAGTTGTTAGGCAGAGTTTAATGGTGGAATTTTGTTTAAAATAATTTCCCCGTTAAACATATTTCATTAGAATTGCTTTGTTTCTGTTTCTTAATGTTTTCTTTCAATTTTTTATTTTTTTATTTTTTTTTTTTCGTTTTGTTGTTGTGTTTTATTTTCATTCCAACCACAAACAGTCTCGCGAAGTATGTGTTTGTATACATGCTAAAGGAATTTCCTTCTTTTCTTCTGTCAGTAATTTTTCTTATTCAACAAAGACCCCGCTATGAGGGTACAGTGCGAGATAAAATTTAACGGAAAATTTATAAAACAACCAAACCGATATTTTCAATAGTATTTCATCAGGCACATAGTCTGGTGGCATAGAGTCTGTATTGTTTTCCATTAGTTTATAATGCAAAATGTTTCTGATGTTGGTATTCGGCTTTCCTAATATGCTACGCACTTTCTCTAGTTGTCAAGTCAAGAACTGATATGTCCTACATGCTTCGAAATTAACACTTTTACACTCTCTGAATTTTTCTAACTCAGTCTAAAAGAAGTAAGTTTTCTTAGCTACCTTATTGGTCATGACAATCCTTTAGTCATGATTACAACCTAGCTTCTGTATCGATTTTGTCTATGAGTGGCAGTCCTTACAGTTTGAAGTCGACTCCGAACGACAGATTTTTGAGAAACTTTTCATAGCAATTTGAACTAAGGGTTTGCGTCTTATAAGTCAACACACTACACTGAGAAGTATATAGGAATTAATTTGTGTGCTCTACTGTGTTTATCACAATTACCCGGGATATCTCTGTAACTAAAGACCTATATTTGTCAGAGAAGAATAGGTACGAAACACACTACAGTATTACTGAAACACACTAGATTAGTACTGAAACATACTACAGTAGCACTGAAACACACTACAGTACTACTGAGACACACTACAGTATTACTGAAACACTCCACAGTATTACTGAAACACACTACAGTAGTCCTGTGACGCACTACAGTAGTCCTGTGACACACTACATTAGTACTGAAACACACTACAGTAGTATTGAAACACACTACTGTAGTACTGAAACACACTACAGTAGTACTGAAACACACTACAGTAGTACTAAAACACACTACAGTAGTACTAAAACACACTACAGTAGTACTGAAACACACTACAGTAGTACTGAAACACACTACAGTAGTACTGAAACACACAACAGTAGTACTGAAACACACTACATTAGTACTGAAACACACTACAGTAGTACTGAAACACACTACAGTAGTCCTGGAACACACTACAGTAATTCTGACACACTACAGTAGTACTGAAACACACTACAGTAGTCCTAAAACACACTACAATAGTCCTGTTGTCCGAGAGACTAAATAGGCTCTTTGAAATATATTTCACTCTTCAGATCAAAGTTTAGTTTCAGATTCTTCGGTGTAACCATCTACCAAATCGCTTGGATAGACAATATCAGACGACAAGTCTTACGTAATTGATTTCCTCAAATATTTCAATATTTTTCTAAAATATAATGTCAAATCAAGAGATGTCATAAGCACATATGAATCCTTTGTTACCAGTTATGAGCAAATTTTTTACACTTTCAAAGTTATGCTCGTGTGATTGTTAAAGACGTTGATTTTTTTAACCCACTGTAAAACTCTTCAATCAAAAATTATTTAGAAAAACATGACTGTGTACTCCAACCACAAGCAACACTTGACTTGACTTTACATTTTTATTTTGTCTACCAATTTCTGAAATGCCAGAAAGAAATCTTTGTTACTTTTTCACGTTTTCAAGCCAAGAATTTACATGCCGTTATACTGCTGAACTAAGTTTTCTTTTTTCTTTTTCGTTTGCTTTAAAGGCTTATATTTGCCTGTCCTAGAGTTCAAGTGAAAAACAACGAAATATAAAGTGGCAAATATTTCTTATGAAATATTAAATCAGTTTTTATGTTCAAATTGTATTTTTTTTTTACGACAATTGCTAAGATTTAGGAAGAGCTGCAAGCAGAATTTTTCATTATCATAAATATTTAATGAAGTTTTTTCTGTATGGCTGTATGCATAGTCTTAAAATAGAAACAATACTTGTACAGTGTAGATGTCGTAATGAAATGAAGTTTCTACATGTCAAATAAGAGCAGGTTTTGAAACACTTTCATTTCAATTTTCTTTCATTAGCTCAAGCATTATGTTTACTGGGTATTGATGCATCAATCCAAAATAATTCGAAGAAAATACAAAAGAACTTAGGAATTTCCTTTTAAACCAACATGTACAAATTATTCCCCTTTTGCTTTGTTTAATACCCCCTCTAATAAGTCCTTTATTCGTTATTTTCAATTTCCAGAACCTCCCAACTTAGCGGCTCAGTGTTGATAAATGGCAAAGAGCGTAATTTACGGCGTTTTCGTAAACTTTCCTGTTATATCATGCAAGACGATGTGCTCATTGCAAATCTATCGGTGCGTGAAGCCATGATGGTATCGGCTAATTTGAAATTGGGTAAAAATATGGATCTGGCTGCCAAGAAGGTAGTGGTAGATGAAATTCTTGAAACCATAGGTCTTATCGAATCAAGCAATACAAAGACTTGTAATCTGTCGGGTGGTCAACGAAAACGTTTATCGATTGCTTTGGAATTGGTCAACAATCCACCCGTAATGTTTTTCGATGAACCCACATCGGGTTTAGACAGTTCGACGTGCTTCCAATTGATATCGCTGTTGAAATCCTTGGCCAGAGGTGGCCGTACTATTGTGTGTACCATACATCAGCCCTCAGCCAGACTGTTTGAGAAATTCGATCATTTGTATATGCTGGCAGAGGGTCAATGCATGTACGAGGGTAGAGTTAGAGGCTTAGTGCCATTTCTCGCTTCGCTGGGTTATGACTGCCCGTCGTATCATAATCCAGCCGATTATGTATTGGAAGTGGCCAGTGGTGAATATGGAGAGTGTGTGCCAAAATTGGTGGCCGCCGTTAAGAGTGGTGTATGCAAGAAGTATAGCCACAAGAACTATGGTCTCGATCTATCCAAAGATATTAACAATGATATTATCAAAGGCAATGGCAGTACAACCAATGGTGGCAATTCAACAAATACCACCACAGTGACCATGGAGGATGAAAAATTAAAAATGGATGAACCCACATCAGCTGCAGAACTAGAGCTTAATACAACCATTTTAAAACCACCGAAATTGGAATCACAGCACAGCCAACAATCCGATTGTTCTGTCATCAATATGCCACGCAACGACAATGGTGATGACAGTTGTAGTTATAGTTCGAAAAGTGGTCAAACATCTAATGCAGTAACTAATGTTGCAGGTGCAGGAGGCGGTACTAATAGTGGTGCTGGCGGTGGTGGTACAAATGGTGCTGGCTGTACTACTTCTCTATTGGATTCCCATGAATCGGTTATAACGCTGCCCAATAAATCCGGTTTTCCCACCAGTGGCTGGACACAATTTTGGATTTTGCTTAAACGTTCCTTTGTTACCATCATGCGTGATCGCATGCTAACCCATATGCGTTTGGCATCACACATTATTGTGGGCGCCATCATCGGCATGATCTACTACGATGTAGGCAATGAGGCTTCAAAGGTAATGAGCAATGCCGGTTGTATATTCTTTACAACATTGTTTACCATGTTTACAGCCATGATGCCAACAATATTGACATGTAAGTTGAAATGATTAGCAAACAAAAAATATGAATTCGAAATTATTTTAAAAACAAAAATTAAATTAAATTACAGTTCCAACGGAAATGTCGGTATTTGTAAGGGAGCATCTCAACTATTGGTATTCACTGAAGGCATTTTATTTTGCTAAGACCATGGCTGATTTACCATTTCAGGTAAGATGTAATTGAAAATGATTGATGATGATTGATTGCTTGATTGAAGATGTATAAAACTGACATTTTTAAAACATTGCAGATAATGTTCTCCAGTGTTTATGTAATTGTTGTGTATTATTTAACATCACAGCCCATGGAACCCCAACGCATAACAATGTTTGTAGTTATATGCGTGTTAACGTCACTGGTGGCCCAATCGTTGGGACTGCTTATAGGTGCTGGCATGAATATAGAGGCTGGCGTATTTCTGGGGCCAGTTACCACTATACCAACCATATTGTTTTCGGGATTCTTTGTTAATTTTGATACCATACCCGGCTATTTACAATGGGTCACCTATGTTAGCTATGTGAGATACGGTTTTGAAGGTAAGTTCCCCAATATCAAACGAATTATTATTAAGGCTGTATGTACTTAATGTTGCCTTTTATTTTAAGGTGCCATGGTTTCGATTTATGGCATGGATCGTGCTCGATTACAATGTAATGCGATTTATTGTCATTTCCGTAGTCCACGAAAATTTTTAGAGGAAATGTCTATGGACAAAGCCGAATATTGGATTGATGCTGTTGCCTTAATTGGCATTTTTATAGCTCTTAGAATTATAGCCTATTTTGTGTTGCGCTGGAAGCTGCACATGATTCGTTAAGAGGATATTAGATAAAACGACATCAAGGAAACTGTACTTTAAGTGGTACAACAACTGTACTGTAGTAGTTTTAGAGTTTAGGCATAGGACTCTAGAGTGTTGGTTTTTTTTTTTTTTTATTAGAGTAAAAGTAAAAGTAATAATAGCGCGAAAAAACAAACAAACAACAACAACAATAGGCAAGAACAAAAGGATACAAAAAACAAAAACAAAACAAAAAAAACTTTCTATTCTCAATATGGTGTGATATATACGCAATGTTTTTATTATAAAATATTTTTTAATTTTTTTTTTTTATTTATTATACAAGATTTTTCCTTTTATGTTCCACTTTTTTTCTCAAAAAAAAACACGAAAAAACGTATCTCTGACATACAAATATATCTACAAAAATACTATCTACATACATACATACAATATGATGTATATTCAAATGGGCAAAGCAATTATTTGATATTTTCATAATCATCAATTAAGTACTAAAGTACTATAGTTATTACGTACATACATATATATGAACATGATAATACTTTGATATATTTTGTAAACCTTCTTTCTTATTGCTAAATTGTATTATTTTTAATTGTTATCGTTTGCAAAAAATTATTTAAAAAGATATTAACGAATGAAGAAAATAGAATTCTAAACTTATATTAGAAGTTATCAATCACTAAGGCCTACTATAGGAATATGAAATTTGTTATGATATTGTATTATGGATATTATATTTTAAACAAATACTCATTATAGGATAATTAATTGTATATGAATTGAGAGTTTATTTATCTTAATCTTCTACAAACATTTTAAGTATTGCTACTTTTTAAAGTCAGTTAAGATAAAGTGTTAGTAGACTAATCTAAATACGATAATTTCTATCATAATAGACTTCCAGGCATACAATATTATAAATGATATGCCGCTATAAGGCAAGGAAAAGACGTTTAGACTCAATAACTTCTTCAGTAATTTTATGTTTCCATGAGCACTTTGTTTTCTTACAAGGTAGAGCTAAACAAAAATAAGTTACTAGATTGATGGATAATGCCAACCTATCATTCAATAATGTTTCTGCCAATAAATCTTTTCTTATAGCTTAGCATGAATCAATCAGCAATACTGACATCCAACTTTTTTTTTTTGGCATAAGAGTTGGAAACTTCTCTGATATTATTAGGGATACTGGAATACATCACAGCATTACATTCTGCCAGAAAATATTACTTGAAGTAATGATCAATCTACTACAGCTGTCATTACCCTTCTATTCTTACATGAGGTGTATTATCTTGACATTCTCTAGAACATTATTATAGCTAGTTAAAGAAGTCATTTGGCCAACTTATCCTTACTACCGCCTCTTCCTTCTGTAAACTATTACAACTTCTACAGAAGTCATTACGTGAAAGAACCAATTTTTTCTCAAGTGTCTTGGCAATCCAATGATAATGCAATAACCTTTATAGGGTAGAGAAACAAATCTTTTAAGAACACAAAGAAAATAAATTCAAAAAAAAAGCTCATTGTCTCTCTTATCTTAGTACTTTATTTCACACGTTTCCATGCGTGAAACTATGATGGAAGTGTAAAACCATGGTTCTGGCCGCCAAGAACGTGATGGTAGATGCAATTATCAAAATTATAAGCCAACATTTTTTAATTTTTTTTTCCCATGATTTCAACAACTCTTTAGCAATTGTATGACTCAAGCGGTGTGAACCTTAAAAAAAATCTTTTAGATTGAAAACAACGAAAACATTTCTCTACTGTTTTTCTAGTTACAGCATCGTTTCCATAAGTTTCAAAAGTTATTCAGTGGCTTGTAAATATATTCTTACGTCTATCATCATATAACAGAGAAAACATGACTAATTTTTAAAGGTAAACTATTTACGGTTTTTAATAATGATTCAAAATGACTTTTTAATTATGTCTTCTAACAAAGTCTAGCTGAAATTCTGCGTAAGCACAAGTAAATTTTCAGAGAATTAAAATTCTTTTGAATCATTTTTCTAACCAAAATATAATATGGTGGTCTATTAGGATGTTGACTAGTTACACTCTACTAATGGTCTTAGTTATTCAAGTCAAAATTTGTAACATATGACCTCTCTCATTGACAACATATCTTAAATAAAAAAATTTTAATTTTTTTTCGTATAAAAAATGAACCCAAAGGCTTGTTACTTGAAGTTATATTTTTGATCACTTGTAGAAGAAATTTTAGGGAAAATTATATTTTTAATTTTTTTATTTAAAATATTGTATGTTCTGTCTATTTAATAGCTGATTATAGGGCAATGGATTTTATTTTTGAAATAAAAATATAATTTTAGCTATTTCAACCAAAAAAAAAAAATAATAATTAGAAATTAAAATAAAAATTAATTTTCTTTTAAATGTTTGGTTAAAAGAATTTTTTTTTAATTGTTTTAAACAAAAAAAAAATATTCTTTAAACTAAAAGAATTTGAAACAAAATTTTTAGACCAAACAAAAAAATTTGTTTTCAAAGAAATAAATTTTATGATTATTTTTAATAAGGTTTTAATTGTTATAAAAAATTTAATTTAATTTGTTTAATGTTTTAAAAAAAATTAACATAAATTAAAATCTAAAAACAAATAAAATTTTTAAAAAATTTAAAACATTTGAAAGAAACAAATTTCATATTCTAGATATAAAGACTTAGTGATCCCTTTTAATTTAAAATTAAATTAGAAATTTTCTCTATTTTTAAATTTTAAAATCTATTTTTAAATTCTTAATTGTAATAAAAAAGAAACAAAAATCCACATTAATTATCATTTAAATGATGAAAGTTCATAAATATAAGAAAATATATTATTCTCCATATATTATTGTTTAATTTAGTAAATTTTTATAAATGAATTAATTATTATAATTATTATATGTATATTAATATAATTTGATGTCATTTCTATGTATTTGTGGATTATATACATATATATGTATACATATATATATTTAAATATTGTATTTGTTAGTTTTAAATATGTTTTATATAATAAATATATTTCTTTTTTATACAATTAAACAAATAAAAAAAAATAACATAATTTTTCTGTGACATAATTTAAAAAATAAAAATTAATAATAAAAAAAAATTATAACAATATAAATAAAAAAAAATAAGAAAATAATTGGCAAAAATAAAACAAAATAATAATAAAACAAAGAAACAAAAATCCACATTAATTATCATTTAAATGATGAAAGTTCATAAATATAAGAAAATATATTATTCTCCATATTATTGTTTAATTTAGTAAATTTTTATAAATGAATTAATTATTATAATTATTATTATGTATATTAATATAATTTGATGTCATTTCTATGTATTTGTGGATTATATACATATATATGTATACATATATATATTTAAATATTGTATTTGTTAGTTTTAAATATGTTTTATATAATAAATATATTTCTTTTTTATACAATTAAACAAATAAAAAAAAATAACATAATTTTCTGTGACATAATTTAAAAAATAAAAATTAATAATAAAAAAATTATATACAATATAAATAAAAAAAATAAGAAAATAATTGCAAAAATAAAACAAAAATAATAATAAAAACCACAAGAAATCCATATAAAAATTTAAGTATTTATATGATAAGTTATTTAGCTTTTAAAAGCCATAAAAACATAAACATTTATTCTAAAAATCATTACAACAAAAAAAACCGAACAAGAAAATTTAATAAAAAAAAACAAAAAATAAAAATAAATTCAATTTAAAAAAAAAATCCATAATATATATATATATACAACAACAAAAACAAAAATAAACAACAACAATTTGTACTGAATTTTATTAAACACAACAACCTAACAACTAAGAAAAGGTAACAAAATTCATTCATTTAAAATAAAAAATAAAAAATAAAAATAAAAACAAACAAAATTTGTTCTCAACAACCAACCATTACCATAAGATTTCATAGAAATCATAGAGAAAGAAAGAAACATGTTTTCATTCAATAATATTTGCAATAAAAAAAAATAATTAATTAAGAGTCTGTTTTAATAACCATAATAAGCATAATAATAATATTTCTATTATAAACAATATAACAGTAATTATTTATACATACTTACATACATACATATGCTACTCATATAGACAATTTCCCATATTATAATCAAAACCATAAACAAAAAATATTTAAAACATAAACGTTTTAGCTTTCTTAGATGCTTTTTCCTTCAGCCATCATCATCTGCTTTTGTATTTTTATTTCGAAGTACAAAAAAAAAAACAAAAACAAAAAAACCTAACCAAACTATTTCTAAAAACTAAACTCTTTTATCAACCACACTTAATTCTCTTTGTATAGAATTTATCTTAAAAAAAATTTACTTAAAAAAAAAGCAAGGAAAATACACCGATTTTTAGTAGTTGGCTAGATTTTGTTTCTAATTTGCCTTATCTTGTTATATGACCAAAACAAAAACCAACAGAAATATTAATAGAACAACAATAGTCTGATCTACGGAACACTTCTAAACGTAATATCAAATCATACAAATGCATTTCTCTATATACCAACAGATTAAAAGGAAAACTTCTTTAGAATTAAAATACAAATTTAACTCATGGCAGATTTTCTTTATTTTATCAAAAATTAAATTTTTTTTTTCTTATAAAATTTTTATTCGTTTCATTTATTTGTTTAATGAATGAATAAAGAACAATGCTTATACTTAGTCGAAGGGAAATATAAATATCAATAGCAGCACAATTTGACTAGTAAAACGCGGTACAGTTTCCATAAAATCCAAGCTAATTGCTTGGATTACTTTTCTAAATGGTGTCCATCCAGCAATTGACAAAGAGCAACACGTTGCCAAAAATTACCTTTCTTTCTTATTAAAAAAAATTCTGCTTTGTTTCAACACTATTTTTATTTTCTTTATGAACTTCAGTCTGAGAGTTCTGTTCGCAACTACTATTTTGCGGCTATCAGCAGTCAATATTAGGATTGAAGCAAAAAATGAAGGAATAGGAAACCAAATGCTATCTATTAACCATAAACGTCACTCTCGTTATGTCTATCTGTATCAGATTCTATTCACATATAAATCGCTATCCTTTAGATCTCTTTAGACACGATTATAGTCGTGTGCTTCAATTTTTTGCATACGTAGCAGAACCTACAGTTGAACATAGGATTAGAACGACAGATTTAAGAACCCTTTTCATTCTAATTAGTTTACTCTCAGAGCTCTCTTTTTATTTTCATATTTCTTTTCTTGCAAGATCTTCATGCTACTGATTGAACTGTCGGCCCTGGCCTAGTAGGCTAGACTACGGCTATAATCTAAAGCTATGACTGGTATTAATATCGGCTATAATCTAAAGCTATGGCTGGTATTAATGTCAGCATATTTTTGAATTTTTTTTTTTAAATTTGCAGGAAATATCCGGAACGCTCAGATTAAACAAAAAAAAAACTAGTAAAACTACTACTTACACCACTTACATGTGATCGAAAATCGAATACAACTGTTTTGTGTGGACCGGAGTGTTGCAGACTATTTGGAGCACCCAGAAAAAAAATTTCGATACCTTTAGTCTTGCTCATAGTAAAAAGAAAGGTTTTTTCCTTGAGAAGTCGAATCGTTTTAAAAGTTCTTTAAGCAGGTTATCACTAAACAGTTAAACGGCGTAACTGGTAATCTATTTGGTATTACTGTTCTATCCTACACAACTCAAAGTGCTAAGTTATCGACTTTCTGACACAATAAATAAATCTGTCGATTTTCGTGCAGTTCGTAAGAGCCAATACAGTAAATGATCTCATTTTGATGTCTTTACTTCCCAAAACTTTATCAATACTGATTGCTTCGTATTCAAACTGTCTTTTTCGTGTATGTGGTGGGCGATTTCTTTACCATTCAGTTTGCGTATTTCAATCAGTAATAATCTTAGGGCCAATATTACAACTTGCCGTTAAAGTTGGGTTTAGTTAAAGGTACCTTTAGTTAAAGGGAACAATCAGTGATAATCTTAAGGCCATTATTACAACTTGCCGTTAAAGTTGGGTTTAGTTAAAGGTACCTTTAGTTAAATGGAACTGTAAAGTTACCTTTAACTTATACTCGTCATATTTTTCAAACATATGGTAATGCTGGCGCGATAGCGATAACTTCTTTAAAAACGCAGTGGCAACGACGTGCTTTCTTATTTGTTATGTTTATTAGTTTATTATTGCCATATCGAAAGTAATATATATAGTAGGGCAAGTTCAAAGATAAAGTGAACTTTAAAAGTTAAAGTTAGGATGATCTTCTCTTAAGCTTAACGCTCATCTCTATCTTATTGGGTACTCATAATAATTAAAAACAATTTATCTGCGCGTTAAAATTCTGCCTTTAGTTAACGGCAAGTTGTAATAATGGCCTTTAGTGATAACGATATTCCCTTGTTCTTTTCCAAGGCATCTAATTGGTCTAATTGGTCTTACAAAGACAATGTTACATTAAGGTTTGTATAATCTTATGTATTGTGAGGCATAGCTTTCTGTGCGTTTTCATCAATATAATACTATGTAGACGACTAGTGGAGCAGTAGTTGATTGTCAGCATCTTCGTTGGATGCTACTTTCGTACATAAAATGTACCCGAGTTATCATACTTGGTAAGTACGATAAGTACGATGCTATATTCTTCTAATAAATGTATTCTTTAAGCTTGCATCTACAAATTTTTAGTTACTTATTCATTCTGTATTTTCTTGAACCTTTGATTTATGATAACTTGTAATATCTTCTTAATAATAGGAAACTATTGGGTTCGATATTGCCCCATTATAACAAGGTTCGAGTCTTTCTATATAGATTTACATAAAGAACGTTGTAGTCAAAATCTAAAGTAAGTTGACTGGATTAAATAAATCGAGGGCTAGAAAAATTATATTGAAAATCAATTTAATTCGAGTTCTCCATTGAGACTTATTCAGACATACATACATACATACGTTAAGTTTGTGTTTAATTTTTTCAAGAAACAAAAAATATCATATCCACCACAGCTTGAAGTCAAGATAAAAAAATTCGTACATGAGAGACACACATTATTTATACACAATACATGTCTTCAGTTCAAGTCCATTTAATAAAATTTTTTAATTTAATTAGCAATTAAGCTTTTTATAAAAACAAAACATACATTAAAGCATATTAAAAGAAATCATTGAAAGATATAAAAAAAAAATTATTAAAAAAAAAAACAAAAACAAAAACAAAATGAAAAGCATGTAAAAATAGTCTGTTACTTATTGAAAAATTTTAAAGTTTAAAAACAAAAACAAAAACAAAAACAAAAACAAAAACAAAGATCCATATTACATAATTAAGTTAATTTTTAAGTAATATTATCAGCATTAAACAAAAGTAAATTAAAAAAAATGAACAAAGAAAAAATTATAAATAAAACAAAAAATTTTCAATTAAAAAAAAAAATACAAACAAAAAAAAACCACTTCAATTGACTGTGTTTTATTTGTTTAAATTGGATTCAGAAACTTGTTTATGGCAATTCCATAAACATGCTAGTGATTTATAAATTTTATTGTCAACTTTAAGGCTTAAATGTTATTAAATTTTTAATAATTTTTTTAATATTTTAGAAATTATTTTCAAGATTTATGTTCTCCACGCCTATAATGCCAAGAAGACCGCTTTGCTGACTATGTATGGCTATTGGGAGGAGACAAGAACCGTATGTACCAATACATATATACAGACATGCATAATTGACTCTCCAGTCAGGATTATAATCTAGTTTCTCATACAACTTATGTTGTGTATATTAATTCTATACATGAGTGGCGGGACCTACAGTTTAAAGTCGACTCCGAACGACAGATTTTTTAAGAAACTTTTCATGGCAATTTTATTTACTCTCAGACTTTTTGCCAGAAATCTGTTGAGAGAAAGACTCCAAAGATAAAAATTTTTTAATTCGTTTTGTTGAAAATATCTGACCTGGTGTTTGATCCGTCATGGCCTCATGTCTTATAAGGCAACACACTACCTACTTGACTACGGCGATTCCTATTCCTATAATATTAGATTTCCATCTGTAACACGAAAAGCATATGCACGAAAAGTATTTAAACACTCAACAACAAACAAATATTCTCTATAAAATTTAAGTGAATGGCGGCTATGTGTAGTACGTCAAAAGATGGGAACCAATCCCTTCATTTCTATAAAACTTATGCCATTTTAATGTCGACAAAATAGCGAAACTTAAATCATTTACCGTGAGTACTCTAATGAACCTATACAAATAGATAACCTTCTGCCAAACTTTCGCCGTCTACTGTTCCCTGATAGAAAATAAAATAGGTTTCGAGGCACTAAGGCATGAGTAATTTTTAATCTCGATCGGAGAGGGCTTGTTTAATATTTGCTCTAACCACGAGTCACTCGACTTTGTATGCATTATAACGATTGTAATCGAAAATAGCATGTAGATCAGATGAGAACGAATTATTCCTATTCTTCCGGACAAGCATAAAAGCCTTAGTTTACGATCAAAGGCATCTACACGACAATTGTTATTTTAATCTTTAAAATATCAAATGGACATGGAAATTCAGACTAGCATATCATATACCACGGTATTCTATAGCTTTACTATATTGAATCTGAACTCGTCTAGTAGGTTTCCTTCAATAACAACTCATGTAGATCGATTTCCAGGAAAATTCGCCTTATTTCAGCCTGCTACTGCCATAAACGGTTGATAGCTAAGCACGCACTCAGATAGTATTTAACAGCCACCTATAAATTTCTCATTTACAAATTGTAGACCCCCTGGGTGTTATAAATAAAAATTAATTTCCGTCTATAAAAGACACGCGCCCACTTGAGCAACACTGCAATTGTAACCTTTGAAAAATATTGAAAGAAATATGTTTGTTTGTATTAAGCTAAGCAAACAAATAAAAAAAAATTTTTTCACTTTCAAAGTCATCAAATTTATGTTTCTTGCTTCAATAAGGATTCCTGTGCAAAACACATTATCCACAGCTTAACTTTTATTACCACCAGCTATACGAGAAAAAAACTTTTGATTCCCGAAAAAAAATTTTCCTTCAGCTTTTGCGTACAAACATCATATATTTTGGGAATTTAGAACTGACCTTAGCTAAATTATGTTTTTGACAATAAATAACCCAAATACATACGAGTTTATATGTATGTAGAATGCATTTATTTGTTGTATACGCTAAACAATAAGAAAATTTTATGTAAATAACATAACAAACAACAAGTATATAAGCAGCCGGCTTTCTACAAAGGGCATGCGTTTAATTCTTGTGTATACACTAGAAAGAAAGAAAACTCAACAATGGAAATGCTTCTTTCCCCGTTTTTTTTTTACTCGCAGGGGAAAATCTCAACAATAAGCTGCACCTTAAAATGCACATGAAGAAACGAATCATTGATTCAACATAAGAAGACTTAACTAACTTCCAGAATTCTTAAAACGTGCTTAAGCACACTATCTTTTTGGAAAGCAATCGTTTGTAAGAAAGTTTAAAAGAAAATAATAAAATATACTCGAAACTTGTATAGGAACCCCACTTTTTGACTAGATATGTAATGAGCTAGACAGTGTAATGAGCGACAATAGAAAAAAAAACATAGAAACTAGGTGCCAGTCTAGCCGATTTCAATTGCGCAGACAATATATGTTTTCTGGCATATAGTTAAAAAGAATTTGGAAGGAAAGTACTCAGAACTCCCTATTCAATAGATAGTAACTGTAATAGCTAATAACTGAAGCTTGTCAGATCATGTCTACAACCGCATCATGAGAGCTTATGCAGCTTTCGGCCAACTCTTCGTAGCATGGTTCTTTTGAGGACGTGTACTTGCCGCTGAGACAAGTACAGCACTCGCAGGTCAATTTGAGCCATTGTAATGTGATACTTTAACTCGTGTGTGAAAACTTAGTTCTCCCATATGCTTGAGATGAAAATTGTTGAATTAATTGTAGTTTATTTAACAGACAGTAAAAACTTTAATTTATACGTACTAAAATCCATAATTGGATGCAATTTCTCGCGCAATCCGCAACCTGCATTTATCTTGACCTTATTGTAGCAAAAGGCCTGAATACAGAAACCTGATTATGATTGATTATGGTACTCTAAAGTTCCATACATTATTTTTTGTCATTACAATCCTTCGGTCAGGATTACGACCCAGCTTTCTCACATATTAAGAGTGTGTGCGTTAGTTTTATGAGTGACATACATGAGTGACAGAACCTACATTTTAAAGTCGACTCCAAACGACAGATTTCTTTTTATGGGAATTATATTTACTCCCAGAGATTTTGCCAGAAATCTGTTGAGAGGAAGTCGTGAAGAAATATTTTCTAAATTTCCGTTATGCAAACTGTTACAAACAACATAACTGTATCGAATATACCATCATACTTAAAATAGTAATACAGTACTACTGTAGATACCAAAATTTCAACAACAAAATACGCATACACTTAAATAAATACACCAACAAAAGAGAAATAACAATAACAACAACAACAACAAAAACAACAACATGTATTATTATTTTTTGTGGTAAAACAATTTGCAATTTTTCAGCTACAAGTCAGTTTTTATACGGTTTTTGCATAGATTAGTTAGACAAACTCAGAGATACACAACGAAATACAGCAATTTGTAACAGAAAAAAAAAATTAAATTAAAAAAACATTATTTTTTAAAGAAAAGTGCCTTAAAAATAAAATAAAAATAAATAAATTATACATACGTGTAACACAATAGCAAAAAAAAATATTACAATAGAAAATAAAAAATCAAGATAATTTCAAATTAATTTGTTGCTTCGAAGGCGGCCATACAAATTCTATTCTGATTAACCTTGGTCTAATAAAGACAGAAAAACTTATTGTATAAAAACAACAACAATAACAATAACAATAACAACTAATATAATTGCATAGATATAGTTTTGTAAATAGCAAGTGTTCTTTAACTCATTAGTGGTTACTATTCGTTTGTAATTCTCCCAGTTGTCTACGCATTTATAATGCAAACGATACGTTTGTTTACAATTCTACACTGAGATCATCTGCAATCAAAATTTATGACTGGATTTTGTTTTTTCTTTTATTTTTTAAATTCTCCTACAAACAACTACACATTTTCGAAGAAAATATAATCAAAACTCAATAAATAAATCACGGTAATCAAAATCAAAACTAAAAATGTTAAAGGATTTCGAGGATAATTACAATGAAAATCTATTGGATTACCAAGACGAGTAAGTATTAGATTTTTGCAAAAGTTTTTCTTAATCCATTCCAAAATAAAATCACAATATTAAGCAACATTTCTTGTATATTTTTCTTTTCTGTGCTTTTTTTTCTATCTTCAAATCTAATTTTTGTTAGAAACACTTCAATCAGGTGTCTATAACTGTGAAAAAGCATAACACATTGGCTAAAACTTTAAAGCCAATGTTAAGTTTTTCACGATCTATGAAAAATTAGAAACAAAATCGTAAAATCCAAAAAAAAAAAAAACAAAAAACCCGAACCTGGTAATAAAACAAGTTTGCCATTAGACAGGCCAACATATTCATTGAAGCCGGCTAACAGGTTTGGATTTTCGTGTGTGTTCGAAAATGGCAAAAAAATAAAGTCAAAATTTAAAAGCTTTTCTTATAAACTTGCAACAAACAACACAAGTTTTACTTACTTTATTGCTATTAAGTTGTAACCATGAAAATATTGTTTGACTATGTAATTTTAATGCGAATTTTTACGATTTCAACTTCAGAAAGGAGTGCAGGAAATTGTAAAACAACTTAAAAAAAATTCCACAATAAATTCCAAGTTATTGCAGGCTGGGTATTTCTAAATTATTGAGTAAAGCAATAGGATTTGAAATCAAAAAAAAATATCTATTGGTCCTACTAACAATCGACTAATTATTCTGGCAACATCCACTCAATTAGGCTATTAATCTGTGCAAGAATTTTTGTTCCAACATTTCAGGACCCTCTTTCCATTCTCTTTCTATGACCGAGACAAACTATGAACAGATTCCTACTAAAGTTTGCCGACCTATGTGCCGATATCATTGCTTTAAAGTGTTAGTCTAGGCCATTATATTCAAAAGACAAACTGTAGGTGACTAAGACCCAATAACATCTACAGAACAACATATAAGACTCGAATGTGACATCAGATGGCGTGGATCATTTACAGGTCAGAGCATTTGGACTAACAGGCTGATTGGGAATCATGTCAAACGATTTATATGGCCACTGTTGCGATTTATCGTAGCTATGATGATATGGCAAAAGAAAAGTTGCTCACATTCTCTGTACGTATTTAGATCCTAAAGCCATAGATCTAAAGCGTAGAATCTTTGGCGAATGGTTCTTGCATGATAACTTTAGGATCTCATGACATTTCTTGGCGGTCGTAATGTTTACAGGCGGTCACGTAACCAACGATTAGCTGTCGTTACCTATGGCTTAGCAATAGATGAACTATCTCTAAAGCACTGTTGATTTCTTGATAAATAAAAATGAAAAGAATTTCAAATACCCTTCTCTGAAGTGATCTATTTTCCAGAGAGACATTGAGAGTGTTCAATATATATTAAAATAAATGGAGATCACCTCATCGGACGATCTCTGCCTGCAGTTCTGGTATCACATTTCCTAACAAATTTTGGTTCAAATAAAGTATCATCCCCTATTTCATTAGAATAGGGAATGAAGCTGTGAGACATTTGGAATTAGGTCAACATGCGATATATCGCATGGCAGTCTAAATTAAATTGGTTACACTTGTCTAGTCATTAAAATCGTGTAATTCTGCTCAAAGATAATTACTTCCTTGACATAAACTGACATCAAGTCACACGATCTTGGTAGCTAGTTTACTTCACTTCCTTGTGAGATGACCATGCCTTAAAATTGCCTTCCACATGTCGTTGGAGTTCAAATCATCAAAATTAGGCTAAACGAAGTTGGTAATCATCGCTATATAGTGCTCATCAATGACAGTTATAGCGTGGCTAATGTCGTTCTCAAAGAAATATAGAGCGGTGACAGTTACTTTTGCAGTATGCATTGCACGCTCTGACTCGCAATCATGAAAATAATCCTTAATTTTAATAAGAAATATTAGAGAGGTTATCTGAAACGATAAAAATTAAAATTAATTGTCAAGTTTATTAACGTTAAAGTTAAAGTCTATGGTTCAAAATCGCAATTAAATGTTAACGTTTGCAAAACTATTGTTTTAATGGAATGCACACTTGCGTTTGGCAAGCGTTAATAATTAAAAATTTTTACTAAATGTGCTGCGTTATATTTAAAATAAAAATAATACGAAATAAATTACATACGTTTGTTAGCAACAAAATGAAATAATTTCATTAAAAAAAAACAAAGGCTTAGAAATGAATCCAACAAAAAAAATTTGTCATTTCATAAAGTTCACAATCATGTCGTTTATAATGATAATAATAAAGCAACGCTTATATTTTTATGCAAGTAACCAGTCATTTCATATACGATATAAACTACAGTGTCGATTCAAAATGGCACCAATAGAGGAACTTTGTTGCAAAACAAAATTTTTAAATCCACTCTATGGATTCTGTATGAACGAAATTTTTGTTTGAAACAATTGGAACGGAGGACGACTAAAGTTTAACCACTGCTTAGATGATGCTAAATATATCGTTCCAGATATTCTCAACTTAATTTTGATCTTATATTTATTATTTCTTAATTAAAAACACGGAAAACATTCTCCAAATTTCATTTTTCAACACGAATTTGTGTTCAATTGAAAATAAAGCCGAACTTGATAAACTCTGTAGATTATTGCATGTAAAAAACATATGAAATATTTTCATATTTGCAATATGCTTACGAGATTTTTTTTATTGTTTTATTGCAAAAAAAAAAAAAACTTTTTAGTGCCTGTAATAAACTCTTATACATGTTGGTACATACTTTTGTTATTATTTTACCACAGTTTATATAAGTACTGCCTGTATTACTATGTGAGAAGAAGTCTACAGAAATTTTTATTTCTTAAGTTGTTACTAGAAACGGTCATAAATATTAAGAAGGGATAGTAAAGAAATCCTTATTTCACGTCAAAAGCAATATTATGCTTGTTAAAGTCCTTTAAAGCACATTTCAGAAGTAGTTAGAAATAATTTTTAAATTTAATAAATTTTTGAATAATTTAGAAATAAATTCTTGAATAATTTAGAAATAAATTTTAAGGTGATGATTTACAGGCAAATACTCAAGAAAAGCTTAAAATTGTTGGGAGCCATTCCAACAGTAAATTCAAAATGTTTGCAGTCATTAAAATTCATTTAAAAGCAAAGTATTACGAGCCAAGAGAATTTTAAAAGACATACATACATAATTGGCCATTACAACCCTTCAGTCAGGAGTACGGCTTTACTTCACACACCACTACTGTTGTGAGTGTTAATTTTATACATGAGTGGCGGGACCTACAGTTTAAAGTAGACTCCGAACGACAGATTTTTGACAATTTTATTTACTCTCAGAGTTTTTGCCAGAAATCTGCTGAGAGGCAATATTTTATCGTATCTCGTTTGAACCATGGCCTCACATCTAATAAGCCAACACACTACCTACAAGACAACGGCGACTTCTAAACAGTTTTTAAACCGTTTTTTCATATTCAATATGATGCCTGAAATTATGACAATTGACAACTATGTACGTAGGAGACTGTGCAGATATTATCATTATTTAAGATACGATGAGCTGAGAACTTCACTATAAACCGAAGCATCCCAGATTCGAAAGCTATCTAAGACAAGAAATATCCTTTGAGATTTATCAAAGACACTAACATTAAAGTCCCCATAGTCTAGTAGGTAATGTGTTGGCTAATTAGAAGTGAAGCCAAGGTTCAAACCCCAAAGTCAAACTTCTCCATCCATAATGCAAAAATGCAAAAATTATTTAATCTAGTACTGCAAAAAATCTGATCAAACGCCTAGGCTGAAAATTGATGACGAAAAGTCAATTTTCTGTATTTGACGGGCCAGAGGACACACATCCACTATGGTTTTTACATAATTGGTAATCGATAAAGCAAAAGCAAAGCGTGTTCAGATTGCTAAACCCAAGATTGGGTATTGAAATAGCTTCACAGTGTTATCCTTTTTCAAAATCGAAACTCAACGATACAATACTTTTGTCTTAATTTTTAAATTAGATTTGAAAGCCTTCTAAATAGCTACATACGACATCCACCTACTTAGCTAGTCCTCATGTGTGTTGAAATTTTCTTTGAATTTTCCTTAAATTTTTATTGATATTCACACTTTATTTCTAAGACTTCCTTCAATGTTAAAAGACTCTTGGAAAATGTCAACTCAATTTGTCTACATGCAAATGGAAATGTCAAAAAGTACTCTTCAAAACTACTGGCAGCTTATAACATTATTAGAAAATGTTAAATGAAGCCATCGAAGATACTTGTAGAGTAGACTAAAAATGAAAATAATGCGACTTAAAGAAAAAATTCAATAAAATGAAAATGAATTTAATTGCATAAATTGGCAAAGTTTTCCGCTTTCATTTATTTGGATTGAATGAAGCAAGGCAACCCAGCCATAAGAGATACTATTTGTATGCAAACATAACCAATAGTCAAGTTGAAGTATATGGATTGTTATTTTCCTCGTATACACACTACAAACCTACATTTGTAATCAAGTCGGAGCGATGAAAAAATGAAGAAAGAAAGAAAGAAAGCAATGCATAAATACAGATTGCACACGAAAATGTTTTTACATAATTTATATTAATGTGTATGTATGCTATATTTGTATACATACATGGCTAATTAGTCGTTACAACCCTTTAGTCCGGATTACGGCCTAGCTTCTCACACCATTTATGTTGTGTGTGTTAATTTTATACATGAGTGACTGGACCTACAGTTTAAAGTCGATTCCGAGCGACAGATTCTTTAGAAGGAAGTCGCCGAAGAAATATTTTTTCATATTTCCTGTTATTGGAGATGTCTGTCCTTAGGTTTGAATCGTTGCCTTATGTCTTATAAGCCAATATCTACTATCTACTAGACTATAACGACTTTAGTTAAAATCATCACAAGTTATTTCACGTTTAATGGCAGAAGAAAACTAGCATCAATGAAATACAACGATTTGTGCTATTGAAGATATGTTTTAACACAAATTTGTTTGCTGGGTTATCTTACGCATTGAATAGTGGTTGTGTGGGTGTATTAAATTGATCAAACAAAATAGTTTTTCGATTTTTTTATGTTAAATGGAACAAAGTTTTAAATTATTAGCAACAATAATTTTTTTCTTAAAGAATATTGATTGAAAATATATGATTGGCAAGCATTTGTACCCACACTTAAAAGTGTACAATTGCATGGCAGGAACGCTAAATGATGCTTCTTGTACAAACTAGCACACCAAAGTTGCTTTCAAATGAATGCATTTTTAATAATACTTGTGTGGGGTTCTACGGCAATAAGAGGACAAATGAAATTGTGAGGAAGAAGGCTACCCCGCTACTCTGCTTATATGGCTAGAATCATTCTGTGTAGTGGAAAGAGATGTTCCTATCAAACCAAATACAAAGTAAACTTTTTTTGTGTAATTTAAAAGAGAAGGAGAGATTTATGTTATGCATCTTACTATACAATTATAACTTGGGGTCTGTAATCGGTCATTTGACAGATCACTGTAGATTCAAAGCAACACTTGTTTCGAACAGGCATGGTCTCGAAATGTATGGAGATTCTGTGGCAAAGAGAATAAATGATCAGAATACATAGTTAATAGGTTCTAACTCAAGCATTATCCAGATTAATCAGGTATTGATCAGTGAAATATTCTTCTTGTTGAAGCCAACCAGCATCCTGAAATTTGTCAAGGCAATAGGTTTGGAAGAAACATTGCAAGATAGTACGAACCCTACGTAGAATACTTAGTTACGACTTAGGAGATATTTATGCATTCCTCAGATGTTGTTGAGGCCAATCAGCATTAGACCATAAGACGGTTTGGAGGAAGCATTACAGGAATACCTTATATATGTAGATAAAGGCCGGTGCATTAGATCATAAGACGCTTCTACAACTATTAGTTCGCTTATCTGAGGAAAAAACCCTCTTTACTGTTGTTAAACCATTAAAAAACGTGAGCTGTAATAACCTTTTATTGCAACACCAATTAAGAAATAAAAATTCAATTAATTGGCTCAATAATTACAAGTCAAATGGAGGTACAATAAATAAATAAATTAAAACCTAACAAATGATAAATAAATGAACAAATATTACAGAGAAGCTCCAAAGGTCCATAGTAGCTATTAAGTTTTGTTGCCAATCAAATTAGCCACTGGTATTTAGGTGACTTTGTAAGGGTAATTGATAATTAATTTAAAGTATACAAGCGTTAGTTGCTTATCAATTGACTTTCAATATCGGTGAACATTTAATTTCTTTGTATTTTTATTTGTTTGCGATAATTCGGTTTCAGCAGTAAATAATTTTAAAATGTTTTTTTTTTTTTTTTTTTTTTTTTTTTTTTTTTTTTTTTTTTTTTTTTTTACGGAACCGGATCAAAGTCCAATTCTAAAATTCTACAAAGAAAATGGCAAAAATATAATTGTTTAAATAAATTTTATTTATTTCTTATCACTTTATTACTCATTTCCATTGATACGCACTTCAAAACAAAACAAAAGGTTTTTGAGAGAAAAACACAAAAAACAATTGACGTTCGCTACTATTTAATCTGACTTATGGATTATGTTAGAAAATGAAATGTACTCGAATGTATGTATGTATGTAGGGTATACAATGTTTCAAATTGATGAAATTGTATTAATTTTAGTATAGTGGAAGTGCAAATGTCTTTGTTTACAACTTTTGTTCAATATTTCGCAAAACGAACAGAAGTTAAGCGAAAAGATGTCAAGATCTTTAAAGCTGCAGAGCATGTCCCCCTTTTTCATACTATTGCACTGTTTTGTTTCAGTTTTATTAGGAAAACTTTTTACAACTAAGAAGACTTGATAAAGCTGCTTAGTACACTCTACACGGAAATGTATATTTAAAGCACTAGTGAGGATCCTTATTCATTAAAATATTTGCATTCTCAAGAGGTTGATTTGTCTGACCTTCCCCAATACAATCTTTTAGTCAGGATTACGACCTCGCTTCTCACATTAGATATGTAGAGTGCTATAATTTTTACATATGAGTAGTTCGGAATCGACACTCTCTGAGTTTTTGCCAGAAATCTGCTTTGAGTAGGTTGCCGAAGAAATATTTATGTTTTGTTGGAGATGTTTCATCTGGGGGTTTGAACCGTGGCCTCATGTCTAATAGGCTAGCATACTACCTTCTAGACTATGGGGACTTTAATGTTAGTATCTTTGATAAATCTCAAAGGATATTTCTTGTCTTATATAGCTTTCGAATCTGGGATGCTTCGGCTTATAGTGAAGTTCTCAGCTCATCGTATCTTAAATAATGATAATATCTGCACAGTCTCCTACGTACATAGTTGCCATAATTTCATTTGTGAACGACTTGTTGTAAATACAGCCTCCATCGTGTGGAAAGCTTTCTTATACCCAAGTAATCTATGTAAGGGTAGTTACCGTAGTCTAGTAGGTAGTGTGTTAAGTTATTAGACGAAATATGAAAAACTGTTTGTTGCTGTGACTCCGAGAGTAAAATGAAAAATTTCCAACAAAATATTCTCAAAATATTTTAGTCAATACTAAAAACTAGATGCCACATGCAACATGAGTGTTATGAAAAGCTAGCTTGTAATCCTTTCTAAAGGCCTGTAATAAATAATTAATTAAGTACGTAAGTAATCCCTATGAGATGCCAATAAATTCATAATTCCTCGCTTAAAAACTCGTGAATTTTTATCAATTTCTTCAGTTGTAGGGGCCTCGTTTGGTTATCCAGAAAGTTCAATAGCTTCTGCCATCGTAGATGAAAAGAAGATAGCACCGCAGAGTTTTCCCTAGCTTGGCTTTATTTTGATTGATTTTTCTATTTCATGCTTTAATCTGCTATCAAAAGATGTAAAAACAATCTTAATGACGAAGTTTGCTCAAAAATAATTTATTATAACAGAGCAGTGTTGCACTTTCCAATTTGCTCGCTCTCATTATAATTAAAATTATTTACCCACAGTTGAATGTAATATTTTCGGTATTATATTGAAGACTTAGCAACCTTTATTTAACAATTTGTAGACTGCCTTATATCTGCCCAAAATAACAAACCAAACTGGAGACATAGCATGTGTCAAGTTTTATTGCAAATCCAGCAAATGTGTTGTCTGGTATCCAATGCGTAGAAGTAAATATCGAAAAATCACCCTTCGGGGGGGTTACTGATGTATAAGGAAATATGCTTTAAGAAAAACAGCAATTATCCTTAGGAAAAGTGTTTAAGAAAAGTTAAACTTTAAATTTTCTCCCCTCCATATAAATAAGCATTTCTCTTCCTTATTTTTTCAACACCAAAATTTATCGAAGCATAAAATACTATCTTATCTGTACAAATATCTCATATTTATTAAATAAAATTGATTGGAAGCATATTTATTAATATTTTGTTACGCATTAACACTGTATTTTATCAAATCATAGAGATAACACAACCCCCCACAAAAACTGTCAAGAGATATGAAATGAGAAAAAAAACAACAACAAATTCGTGTGTAAATTTTAATTGAAATTTGGAAAAAAAAATTTTATTTGTTTTTAACAACAACACGTTTTTAAAAAGATAACAATATTTCGAGCCCTTTAAACAAGTTTTCTTTCTTTCTTTTTTTTTGGTGTATTTGAACTTTAAATTGTTTATTCAACTTTGCAGACATGAAGATATGTCTACACAGGTTCACTGTCAAGGTAAAATAATTTTATTTTTTTCGTGATTAAAAAATCGAATTAAAGTCAATAGTACGCTTCAATAAAAGATAAAAAAATATTTCAAGTATTGTTTCTCAAAATATTTTCTCTTGAAGCGTTAAAAAAATAATCAAACTGGTTATGGTAGACAGTAAATAAGTACCTGGTATTACAAGTTAACTGCAATTATACTTAAACAAACACGCCCACAAAACCAGACATAAAGTGAAGATTACATTTAAAGTCGAAAAAGTCAATGCCTTCAATTAAAATGTGATAGTTTGTGAATAATTAGCATTGTCGGCATATTGTATCAAAATTTTTTTATGAAATTTTTATGATCCTTATCAAGGAATTTCATTATTAATCTTATCGCTGCTTTTCGCAAATCTATTGAAGTTCGGAGTAATTCGCTTTAATCGAAATTAATTTTATTAAACAATTGCTTTAATGATTAAACACCTGCTAATTAATGTTTGCTTATCGAATTTCCTTTCTCTTCAACAATACACAAGTGATTCTTATAAAAAAAAGTGATTAAAAAGTAACCATGAATACAATTAGGTGTAGTAAAAACCATACCATTAATATGCCATATCTCAACAATAATTTGTTAATGTTGTTAGAGTCCTGCAACATCATGGCATTACACGTGTAAACAGGATCTTAAACGTAGGTTCACAAAAGAGTACAACGGCAACAAAACAAATGTTCTTGGTGGCCGATTAGTGTCGTCCAACCGTGAAATTATATTTTTCCTCGCAATAAAGACAAAAAAAAAGTGCAGTTTTCATGTAGCTGGATTTCTTTGAATTGGGGAGCAATGGCCACATTCAAACAAAAATGGCTCATTTCCACATCTAAACTGCACAACAGTCACAGTCTTCTATTGTAATGTCGTTTTTACAATCACTTCTGTGTTTCCCCAAGCTCCATAGAGAAAAATTCTATTTCTAGACGTTGCCATCGAGTGGAAAAGGAGCTTCATTGCAGGAGAAAATTTTATCAGCCAGTTGCTCTTGTATCGGACCAACATATCTACGACTGGGGAGCTGATTACGGTAACAGGGGCTTTCTCCAACAGAAGCGATATCTTATGTAATGAGCACATAATGATCCCGGTTACATCTATAACGCTTCCAATTCTTTGCATATTTAACAACCTTGCCAGATCTTTGAGTTTGGAATCACTAAATGGATAAGCCGATATTTAAACGTTAACGACTTAAAAATGCTGTCTGAAGGGTAAAATCATTGTGAATGTTAAGTTAGTTAGGATGGCTGGTACCTAGCTGTCATGATTCGTTAGTGGTGTGTACCGAGCTCTAGATAAACCGGCCAGTTTCCTTAGTAGCACCAACGCCATTATGTTCAAGTCTTTCAACGTCCTGTCACCAAAAACCTATCTGTCCTGAAGCGCTGGCCATTCATATAAAAGGTGTTGCAACGATTCCATTTTCTATTTCCAAAAAAAAAATTAATTTAAAAAATCTGGCAACCATTTGATTGGTCTTACTTTCTTACCTGCTTAAAAAATGTTTTAACAAATACTAACTGCCTTTCTTAATAAGCAATTATTTGTACATTTCATATTCAATCACTTATAAAACAAGTAGGAATCAAAGTTCACTTAGGAAAAATTAAATTTAAAAAAAAAAAAATAAAATGCCAACAAAAACACAAATAACAGTCAGTTACATACAAACAAATATACATACAATTATCATACGTAAGTTAGTACAATTAATAATTTAATTACCGCTCTCACTGTATTGCTGTTATAAGTTTTTAATTTCCATACATTCTCCTGTTTTCTTTGAACACTCACTCTCTTCTTATAATTAATTACTTGCTCTCAATTTAAAACGCATTCTATTAGTGTTGCCATGTAAATAATTAAAAATACATAAATTTGTTCATAATTTTGCTCTACAAAATTATTTTTGTATTATTTTAAAACAAAAAGAAATTTTTATTATTTTTTTTAGTTATGTATACAATTAGTAAACTCTGGCAACACTATATTTTATCGTAAATTATGAACAATAAATAATTCCCATAAGAATTGTTTAAATAAATACAATGAAAATCAAAAGTAAAACGTGTCTAGGAGTTGCCATGCTGTCATAACAAATCCAACAGAAAAAATGATCCTGAAAGATCCTTAGAGCAAAATGGAATTAGGATAATGGAATTAGGATAAGCTAATGGTAGGTGGTTTCAACGAGACAGTACTACGAGCCATCCAATACAATTTATTTTGACTGAATTGTATGAGGAGTTTCCAGAATCAGTAGTTTCTAGATCTGGCAAGATCTTGCGATTCAGCGCTGGTACACACACACTCCGATAAAGTTCCTATGTATGGTCAATCAATGCAAAGGAACATTCCTCAAGGTATTGCCGATACATGCTTCAAAATGGACCAATAAATGCTTGCCAAGTTTCAAGTATTTTAATGAAATAAAAACTTCATCGAAATCCTAACTAAATATTTATTTTATTTGACTTTTCAATCGTAATTCTATAAACAAAAATCCCAGTCTCTGGCAACACTGTTACTTAATTTACAATAACAATTTATGAGTAAAATATTTAAAATGTTATAATTTTAGCTGGGTTCTAGCAGCGACAGTGTATTCATATTAATTCACACAATTTATTATGACAGCAAGAAATAGAGAGCGAGGAAGAGAGAACTTACTAAAGTTGACTGACTGACTGGCTGTTATTAGTAGTGGTGGTGGTGGTGGTGATAATAACGATGATGATAATAATGACGGTAGTATTGGTTGCAATGGTCGTGGTGAAAGTAAACGAATAAGCACCATGGGCCAAACGACAAAATCACCACAATCCGCTGAGTAACCACTTCAGCTGAGCTGTTTTCCACAATAGAAATTAGTTGCGATCACACCGTATGTGTGAGCGGTTGTTCTTTTTTTGAGTTACCTCGTGAAATTTTCATTTCACGCTTTAAGGAGGGTTGTTTATTTGTATTAAACGAAATGATTAAAATTTTTTTATTATAAAAAAAAAAAAAGAAATTCAACATAAAAAAGAGCCCTTTATGCCATTTTGTCAACGTTTTATAATTAAAACGCGCAGTTTATTGAATATTTAAATAAAAAAGATTGAAAAGAATCGTGTTTTTCGGTTTATATGATAAGAGAAACAAAAAATAAAAACAAAAATATTGTAAAAAGAAAATAAACAAAGAAATATCGAAAGAATTATAAACAAAATATTTTTTGTGTTTTTTTTTAATTGTGATTTTATTTTGAATGTTTTAATAAAACAAAAACAAAAAATAAATTCAAAATGGTTGAGAGCGCTAATAAAAATCTTTTAACCGACAACAGACAGATGAAGGCACAAATAGTGCCAATGCAACCCAAAACTCTGCAACATTTGCCCAAACGACCAGCCGTAGACTTGGCATTTCACAATCTCACCTACAGAGTCAAGGAAGGCAGCAGTAGCAGTAAGTATTTTGTTTTGTTAATTTCTTTTTAAAAAATTCTTTTAAAATTTCACCTTTGATCGCCTTTATTGTTTTTTTTTTTTCTTTTTAATTTTCGTGTCTCATGTACATTAAAAATTATTTTCACTTCTTACAAACGAGTTTCTTTTTTTTCCATTGACTTAATTTACATAAATTTTCTTATCATGGATGGTTAAATTAAAACAATTGCCCTAATTTTAGTACCATAAACACTGTAAAAGAACGGTACTATTTTGAAATTTTTTTTATAGAGAAACTTCTATCATTTTCTTGATTCTTTTATTAATCTATCGTAGCCAATACCAGGCATCTGATCAGAATAAAGTTTTGATTCCATTAAACAGTACCTGGTTTCCACCAACCTGTTTGCAAATGATTTTGATGCGTTATTAAATAAGTTTCGTAATTTTCAATATATTGATCGAATCTGGCAACACAGCATTTTTTGTTGTGTGTATTATATTAAGGACAGTCGTGATGGCAAATCCTATGTCAGTTCTTGAAAGTTTGTTGCATCTGAATGGTGGCTGTACCTATCGAGGAACCCAAATATGCTTAAAAGTTTCTGAAACGATAGTTCAGGTGGAGCATTATTTCAGAAAGCACTCGACAACAAAAAAGTTGACTCTTGAGTTCATGAAGATGCACTGTTAGTCCGCGATTCGAACAAAAGTTGATACAAATCGGAAAATGAGATTGCAATTGTAGCCTTTGACGAAAACAAAAGCATCTGTAGACACTGTAAAAATTCCTCGCAGTTATTAGAACATAAACTAGAGTTCCCCGAAAAGATATGAATAATGGAAAAGGGTATTTTTTTCTTACGGAATAAAAGCTAATAGGGTTTCTCCGAATAACTTAAGTTGTAAGCATTTGATCCAACGTACATACAGACCACATTGAAGTATGGAGGAGGTTAAAACGTGCAATATCATCACGGGATTTTAGGTATCAAAATTGGGGGAAATATCGATAAGTTTCGATAATCAAGAATCATAAACGATAGAATGATGGCGTATTCCAAAGAAAATTGAGAACTTAAAATAAATCCGAACAGAAGCTTTGAAATGCTAAGCAACTTTAATGAGAATTTTTTTCTTTATGCAGCTATGGTACCATGTTGCGAACTCTTTAGTACGTAATTTATTATTCTTCTTTTTTTATCAACCCTGTTTACATTTGTTTTGATTTTTCTTTGTTGTTTTCTTCTCTCTGTATATCATTATTATTGAAGTGAATTTATCATATGCTTTTTTATTTTTATTTTTTTTTTTTTTTTGTTGTATTCTCATTTTTTCTCATCTGAATTATGTTTTCTTTTTTTTAGTTTCATTTGTTCTCTTTCAATGATCACTCTCCCAATTCCATTGTGGTGAATAAGATTCACTGAATATTCCACCCATTGTTCTCAACTTTTCTCTTTCAGTCGAAATGTTCTTGTTGGCTTTATATTATCGTTTTATAGTGCATGGGTTTTTTCCTTTGTTCTAACTAGAATGTCAAGTTTTTTTTCAAGCCACAAAAGAACACAATATTGCCATATTGCTTGGAATTAAATTTGAAAATTTCAATTTCTTTTTGCTTAATTTATGCAAAAATATGTTTTTAATTTCATTTTATTCTGCTTATTTCATATTCTAAAATTTTTTAGAATAATTTTTCCTTTTCTTGACAACAAATGACGTTTTATTTTAATAACAAAAAAAGCTATTTATTGCATGCTTAAGATGAATTTTTAATGATTTGTTTATTAAATTTATTGACAAATATTTTGTTGTCGTATGCAAATGTCGCGAAATGGCATTTATGATCGATAATTATAACCTGCAGAATGCAGAGATTGTTTGAAAGTATTTCATCATTTTCTTAAAATTTTATTCACATACAGAAAAAAATTTTAGAACTCCAGACTTAAGTAATATTCATTCAATTTGTGTAAAATTGTATACTAAGGACAAGCTCTTTGTGATTATTCCAATATTTTCTTTCTCTGTTGCAGTTTCTACAACTTCGTTTATGTTTTAGTCCTGCTGTACAGCGATGTGGTCTGTTGTGGCAAGTTCTAGACTACCAGAGTTGCCATTAGATGTTGCTTAAAAACATTTCCCTCTGAGGAAACGTATTAGAAAGTTTAATTTTATTTCACAATTCGTTTAATTTTAAAAAGATGACGCCACTTATAGACATTACAGCCTTTCAATCAGGATTACGACCTGGCTAGACACAACACGCATATTTTGTGTGAATTGTATTTATAAGTAGCGGTATCTACAGCTTAAGGCGATTCCGAATAATAGATTTTTGGGAAACTTTTCATGGCAATTTTATTTACACTCAGAGATTTTGTCAAAAATCTGATGAGAGGAAATCGCCGAAGAAATATTTTTTCATATTTCGTTTTACTCGGTACGTCTGGACTTTGGCTTAAACCACGGCTAATAATAAGTTGCCAACAGACTAAGGTGAATTCATACACTTTTTCTACATTTATTTTTATTCTGTCAACTTCTAGAATTTGATTTGTTATGGAACATAACATAATTGTTCATTACAACCCTTCAGTAAGGATATCAATCTAGCTTCTCACACCACTTTATGTTGTATGTTTTAATTTTATCCATAAGTGACAGGATCTACAGTTTAAAGCCATCATCGAACAATGATTTTTGAAACATTTTTAATGACAATATTATTTACTACCAGAGGTTTTGACAGAAATCTGGTGAGAGATCTAGTGAGAAAAAATATTGTTCTCATATTTCATTATCCTTGAGATATCTGAGAACAGTGGTTTGAACCACGACCTCATATCTTATAAAAGCTGATACGATATCTTATAGACTACAATGATTTTATTCTCTTTTTCTACATTTATTTTCCGTTTTGTCAACTTCTAGAATCTAACAGTTGATTTTTTATGAGAATTTCTATGGATTTTGATAAAAATAAATACCAAGCAGTCTTTAGTTTATGAAAACAAATCAAAGTCCATTGAAAATTGCGAAAACTATACATAAAGCTGCAATTGTTTGAAACGCCATAAGAAGGGATTGAACTGTGGTTTAAAAATTATTTGTGCGTTTTAACACTTGTATAACAATAATAATTTTTTTTTCTATTTAATATAATTAAATGAAGAAATATAAGAACGCAAATATTCAGTTAATGATTATAAATGTTTATGGCAGAAAATAAAAAACAAATACTTGAAGTGAATACTTCACTCAGGAAATATTTTTCAAAGAAAACTTGTCAAAAAAATGTTATTTTCTAATTATTATTAGACATACATTCTTAATTGCGTTTAATTATTTTTATAAACACTTTATATTTTTTAATCTTTTTTCAAATCAAAGTCCAGTTTACATGTTACCTATACACAGTAAATTAATTGATTCGTTTTTTTTATTATTTTCTAAAATCTTTACTGGCTTGGTAGTTATATGATCACATCACATCACTGTTGTTAATTGTATAATTAAATGTTATTAATTTTAAATATTAAAAAAAAATATTGCATTAAATGTTCTGAGACTGGAAAAAATTTTAAAATGATTTTATGGGGAGTTAAAAAATATATTTTCCTTATCCTGATCCTGTATAAATTAAAGGGAAAGGTCTTTGTTTATGTTTAAGAAATTTAGGGGCCTTATTACAACTTGCCGTTAACTAAAGGGAAGATTTTAACTGGCAGATAAATTGTTTTTTGTTATTATAAGTGGCTAATAAGATAGAAGTAAGAGTTAAGCCCTACCCATCCTACCGGTAACTTTTAAAGTTAAGTTAATGTCTGAACTTGCCATATTATCCATTATTTTCAGTATGGCAACTTGTAATATAAACAAAATGAGCAAATACAACAAAAAAAAAGAAGCCAGTCGTTGCCACTGTGCTTAAAAAAGGGAGCAAAAGGGAAAAAGTGTTTAAAGTAACAGTTTTATCAGCATTGCCATATTTTTGAAAATATTAACTTTACAGTTTCCCTTTAACTAAAGCTACCTTTAACTAAACCCAAGTTTAATGGCAAGTTGTAATAATGACCCTTAGAACTAAAAATTAAACATTTTTAAATGACTTCTACTTGTATAGGGAATACTTAAGATCTTATCCGCCTGTTCGATTTGAATTATTGAAAAATTTCCGCCATAATTAGTTGTCGTTTAGAACTGATAAGAGCTTAAATATAAATTGACTAATAATCTAATGAAATACAGTTTGCAATAAACAATAAACATTACTTTATTTGATATAATATTAAAAGAAATTAAAAAAAATAATAAATGAACAAAGAAAACTTTAATAAATCATACCTTAAATGTTAATGATCCGGGGGACATATGTCCCCATTACTTTCTTTAATTCCTTTTATAGGTTTTCATTTACCTTTTCTTTAAATAAAATTTTATTTCTCTCATTTCTTTGTTTAAATATATAAAAATCATGTAAATTTATTGTTTCTTTTGCAATTTACTTATGCTTGAATTTGTATGAGCAGTACGAAATTTCATAACACTTTCGATATTCAATATATGTATTTGCAATCTAGAATATAATACAATATATTATAGGGTTTTATATAAAAAGCATGATTAATCAATTTATTTTTAAGAATTTATAAAAAAATTCTTTTTTTTTTTTTTTTTTGTATAAAGTGCAATACAAACAATCACCAACTAATACATCATAAAATTAATCGGAAATCTATTGTTTTATTGTTAAAAAAAAACGCTTTCAGAATAATTAGATATTTTACTGTGTACTTTAAACCCTTTTCTTCTATTTTCTATTTAAATTGTTCTTTTTTTATTATTATTAATATTTAATATTTGAAATTCTAAACAGTTTAACAATTTAATTGCAAAATTCCCATAACAACTAATGGCATTAATTGCATAAATATTCGTAATAGATTATAAATAATGATGGATTTGAATGTTTAATTATTTAAATAAAAATAATTCACCATTTATTTTGTCTAGATTATGAATATTTTATGAATTCTATTATTCTACTCAATACGAGGGATGCTATGGATATATACACGCATAAATAATTTGTCATTACAACCCATCAGTCAGAATTACGAACTCACATCACATATGTTATTGGTGTGTTAATTTTGGGTGGTTGGTCCTAAGTCGACTTTAAAGTCGACTTTACACTAATAATGATAGTTTTCTTCATTCTCAGAATGTTTGCCAGAAATTTGCTAAGAAGAAATCTTTCGTTTAATAGTTGGATATATCTGACCTGATATTTGAACCATAGCCTCACGTCTAATAAGTCAACACACTACCTACTAGACTACGGATATATTCCAATACAATAAATACAAGCCCATTAAGTGCTAAGTCTAGAAAAATATAATCACAGTCTTCAACCTCAAGGACAGCCTATTGTCTATGTCTAGATCAAGATCCACGAATTCAAGCATCTGCTTGGATATCGGAGAAGTCGCCGTAGTTTAGTGGGTAGTGTGTTGGCTTATTAGACGAAAGGCCAGGGTTCGAATCCCCGGTCAGACATCAGAAAAAAAAAAAACGAAATATGAAAAAAATATTTCTTCGGCGGCTTCCTCTCAGCAGATTTCTGGCAAAAACTCTGAGAGTAAATAAAATTGCCATGAAAAGTTTCTCAAAAATCTGTCGTTCGGAGTCGACTTTAAACTGTAGGTCCCACCACTCATGTATAAAATTAACACACACAACATAAGTGGTGTGAGAAACTAGGCCGTAATCCTGACTGAAGAGTTGTAATGGCCAATTATCTTATGTATGCTTGGATATCCTGACAGTAATATTAATGACAAGTAATATCTTCACAATTCTGTTCTTTTTTTGAATTTAAAACGCGCTACTAATTCATAAAATTAACGACAACAAGATATAGGTGATGTAAGAAACTAGGGAATACTTTCTTACTTTCTTACTTAATATGCCATTAACAATTTGTTTATAGGACTTCAGCCTCCTTCACCACTTGCTTCCAAGTGCCTCACCTTCCTTCACGTCTTTGCCAGTTGATCACATCAATCGATAACAAAGCTTAACATATTTGGTCCTTGCAACGCAGACAAATTCGTCCTCTACAGCGACTAACGTTAATACCTTGTATCAAATACAATTCTCGCCGAAGCATATACTTTCATTCGAATGACATAGCCGAGCCAGCACAGTAGCTGGATGTTTGAATTAACACAATACCATTAACACCATACATGTCATTAAGGAGCTCATACAGTTCTTTGTTGGATCGAATGCGGAAATCATTGCCAACTCGTCGAAGATCTTGCTTAGGGCTTTTCTCTCGAATTTTTCTCTCAAGGAGAATGAGCTACTTATCGAGTAATAGCATTGTAGCACATGTTTGCAAGAGTGATCATGATCTCTAGATGGACATAATTTTTGTTGGTAACTACAGAGCCATGCTATAAATTTTTTGTTACACTCATGATACAATCGATGTCATGGATATGCAGGGAGGTAATTTTATTTGTTTTTTTTTCTAATTTTCTTAAATAAAAGCTAAGGCATTCCAAGTCAAATCATCTTTAACCATAAAAGAAGAAATAAAATTAAATCGTTATTAATTTTGTGAGTTACACTCTCTTTTTGGGGCACATCCGCTCAATAAAATTTCATTTCATTTGAAGAAAAGACAACAACCAGTTAAATTTCTATAAAAAAAATTGAGTCTTTGCGTCATGAGTGTATTTAAAAGCTAATTAGAGAACTGAAACCGGTTTGATTATCCACAATCACTTTCACATAAAAAAAAACATTTTTTTTAAATATTCTTTCCCTATAAAACTAAAAAATCAAAATTCCCTCTGAGCCAAATGAATGTTATTCTAAGCCAAGCCAATTCCAATAACAAATAATAAATTTTCCAATAGTTGTTTACAGTAGTTTACGAATTGTTTATGCTTAAATGGAGATTTAAACAAATTTGTTTTTAACATTTTCGATGCGACAATGTAATCTGTGCGAGCATCTGTAGCGGTGGTTAATCATTAAATATTTTGAAGAAGAAAAAAAACAACACCAGATAACACCACTGAATGTTAAGTTAAGTTTTGCAAATATTAGTAGAACCTCTTAACACTAAAATGAATATGTTAATAAATATTTACAAACAAATGTTTAAACAAAAAAAATTTTTCTTTTATACGATAAACAAATACACGCACATATCTGGGTACAAATATTTGAATGACTTCAAAAGATGGTGGAAGAACAAAACAAAAAAGTTGAAACTAAAATTTTTATTTAATTTTTGTATAAAAAATTTAAAGAAGAAAACATATTTAAATTAAATACTTTGGTAGACCATTGGATGATTAAGAAATGTTGATGTTTTAACCCAAAAAAAAAATTGTGTTTTTCTGTTTTGCATTAAAGTTTGTCTTACCACATGTATTTTACATCTGACTTATCAGATTTCCCACCGTACTGGTACTGCTACATTTATTCTGTAAAAATTTCTTTGTAATTGAATCTGAAAACGCACACGTTAGCAGCTGTTTCACCAAGGGCAGAAACCCTAACAAATTATTGGACGGAGATTAAATTAGAATGAAGTAGGCTCTTGGCCCACATAATGGCCTTAAAATTTTTCGAATTATGTCGTTCTAAACAATCCAATCTGTACTGTATAAGCCTAGAGAATCTATAACCTCCCACATACACATACATAATTGGCCATTACAACCCTTCAGTCAGGATTACGGCCTAGCTTCTCATCACAACTTATGTTGTGTGTGTTAATTTTATACATGAGTGCCGGGACCTACAGTTTAAAGTCGACTCCGAACGATAGATTTTTGAGAAACTTTTCATGGCAATTGTATTTGCTCTCAGAGTTTTTGCCAGAAATCTGCTGAGAGGAAGCCGCCGAAGAAATATTTTTTTTTTCATATTTCGTTTTTTAGATTCGAACCCTGGCCTTTCGTCTAATAAGCCAACACACTACCTACTAGACCACGGCGGCTTGTATATAACCTCCCACCATTAAATGTTAACTTTCCGTCTCATCGCCTGCTCGATTAGCCCGACGAAGTGTCTAACCGGGCGCTCATCGATCTACTTTTCTTGCTAGCTCTTGTGCAGCCGCATTATCCTATACGTCATATCTCCTTCGACTTACTGCTGGCTATATGTGCAATAGTAGACGAACAGTTTCCTCTTCCTTCTCATCTCTATAGTTTTTGGAGACGTACAAGATCACTACGCCTTGCATAAGTTCCCATAATGCAATGCTTAATAGTGACTATAACAATCGTACTGAGTGTGCTAGTTTTGGCCATATTTGCTGCGCTTTCTTTCAGTAAACGCCCATCTGTCGTTGATAGAACCCACATCTCCATCGCTACTTGTAAGCTGGCATGTCTTGAAAGGGGGTTTTTGGCGTTTTTGTGTTCAATATATTCAGTTTCTAGCAAATTTGCTGTGCCTTCTTCGGCATCCAAAGAAGTCCATCTGGCGGTCATAGAATCCACAACTCCAGCGTTATGTATAAGCTGGCAGGTCTTTCAAGAAGTTCTTAAAGAGGAGAGTTTGCTGGATAGTTTGATGTTGGTGCCCCACCTGACTAGTTCATCCATTCCATTGTCTGCATTATCGCTATTGTCTGGTACCCATATGAGATGAAAATCATACCATTCCACTATCTCGTGGAGATGTCTGAGACAGCTATATGCCGTTTTGGAGTTCGATAAATTACAACCCAGTGTTTCAACTGGCTATCAGAACGTATAGTACTTGCCTTTTGGATATATTTTGAGTAATTAATATTCCTTGTACGGTAGCCTTAATGGTTGAGCTATGACCTTTGGTTACCAAAAAGGTTATACTACCTACAGTTCCATTTTATTTGGAGTTATCAGTGAACATGTCAATGTTGTCGTTCACGATATGCCAGTTATGTCCTGCATTTTCCCATTCTTTAGTAAATTTTTGCCCTTTTGAGGTTTTTTCTAAATAGAAACTTAAACTTGAAAGATCTTGTATTATTTAATATTATTTTTCTTACAATGAAAACAAATGAACGGAACAAATCAAGCTTACAACCTGCATAATATTGTTGATAGATGGATGCCTGACTTTTATTGTTTTCGTTTTTTTTTCTTGTTCATAATATTGGTTGGTATTGTCGTGTCATGTTTTAAACACGGAAATTAGGCGTTCAAATTTCAATAAAACATAAACTGTGTGCTAGCCATTAAGGGCCTAGTTTTAAACCATAAATATTTATGAATTTTATTTAAAAAAAAATTCAATTTTTCAACGGCTGTTTGTCAAGGAATTTTATTATAGGCTCAGTTAAGAAGTGATTTAAATGGTTATTGGAATGCACAATTTCCTTTCAAAACCATATTTTAAAATTGTTAGCCAGCAATGGAATACCCTATAGTGCATTAATTTAATTTAAAGGTTGTCAACAAGACTTAGGAATGCAAAATAAAAACAAATCTTTAAAGATAAGGCCCAGCGGAGAATTACCATAAATATTTCGATTTAAAAAAATTTTGTGATAAAATATTACAACCATTTTGTTTGAATAGGCATGTCAATAACTTGTTTAATAGCTTTACAAGCCATTAAATTTTATAAAATATTAAGATCATCATTATATTCTAAATATGCATATACTAGCACAATACAAATATAAGCTATTATTGTGGCTTTTTTTTCTTTGTTCAATAAAAATTGCTAAATAATCACATAAATTTGTAATCAATATCACACCATTATCATTGTTATGAAGCAAAAAGTTCAGTGGCCCCTTTTAAACATGAACAGCTTAATGTGATTTCATTTATTCATGAAAATATTTTCATTGTAAAACATGCAAATTGCATTTCTTTACAAATATTTGTAGTTCAACAAAATGTTGATTTAATGTATAGAAAATCAGATCAGAGTATTGTTATATTTTTATTTTATTTAAAACGATTATTTTTTTGCAATCCAGTACAAATATAAACTTCATTTATTTTCTTTCTGGTAACTTCTAGAACGTAATGTTAATTTGTTATGTAGTTCTGTCATTGTAAAAGTGGCTTTGTTTGTTCTTGTATTCTTGTAATTTCTTGTATTTATTTAAAGCCATAATTTTTGCCATAATAAAACAATTTCTTAATATTATTAATTTATTATTAATTCTACAAAGACGTGATTCTAAATTTTATAAATTTAATTGAAAACGTGCTTAAAGTCAGCTCATACAAATATTTCCATTAAACATCTGCGAATTAAAAATACAAACACAATTCCATAGATTACTGTACGAGTATAAATCAATTTGAAACAAAGCAAAACAAATAATTAAATTAGGTTGTGCCTAAAATATTAATTAATCTACACATGTGATTCAGACAAAGAATAATTACGATTTACTTTGTGTCATGTTCAAATAAAAGCAAAAGTTCTATAGACACACCATACGTAATATTAATACATTGTTTAACACATAAGCAGTAGGTCTCGCCACTCATGTATAAAATTAGCTCACACATCATGGGTGATGTGAGAAGCTAGATTGCAGTTCTAATTAAAGGTTTGAAGCGATAGTATCTTTGCTCTGGATAGTATCATGACACCGAATATGACTTTTCAACTAAGATGCTGATTCGTTTTTAATTTCGAACCAAACATATTCGACTTTTTTATTTAGTCTTGGTGCCTTTAAAGAACAAAGCATCTCCATTATGTTCTTCCCTTGTTTTAGACTCATTGCAAGCATGTCTTGGAGTAATAGGATTGCCATCATTCGTTATCTAGAAACAACATCCTCTACAGGGCTGTTGCATTTGCTATAGCAGTTGTCAACTTTGCTGTCTTACCTTTCATGCTGTTTCTAGTTATGTTATCTTCTTTAGGAGGTCAGTTGTCAGAGATTTCAGTCACCGCTGGAAGATTCTTTGAAGGATAATGGAAAACTGTCTTAATTTTTTGAAATTTGAAAACCATGATGCAATATTATTTTTATTCCGTATCTTAAGTTGAATTGTCTTCGTTTTTGTGCCGCAATCCAAACCATTGCCATGAAAATTTTCCCATAAATCGGTTGTTTTATAGTCGACAAAAAACTGTAGGTCTCGTTACTCATGCCCGATAACATAGATGATGTGAGAAGCTATGTTATAATCTTGACTAAAGGATTGTTTAGATCAATTAAGTAAATAAAGAGAAAATCAGAATAAGGTGATCTTTTTCATTGTCCTTATTAAAATCCTTTAAACCAGATTGGGATTTTGCTTACCGCCAGTGATTTCAGTCGTAATGGGTGCCATAAATAATTATCGAATTGTCGTTAGAACTTCAAGGGTAATGAAGATGACATAGTCTACTAAAGCATGTTCAATTATTTCCTACCCATGTGACCCTTTCCATTAAAACGATGCTATTAATCAAATTATTGCCAAATCTTATTGAAGAACCTACCAGATGTTTCAAAACGCTTAGCGAGAAATATGCGAAATTGAAAATATTTTCATCGTTTAGATTATTATTATGAGTGTGTTGTTAGCATATGTTTATGGTCTTTAAAAAATATTGTGGTTGAATGGCCTTTCAGTAAAAACAAAACGCAGACAAAATAGACAACAAATCCAAACCAATATTGAATTTTGAATTTAACTTAAACTGGAAATAACAAAAACAATTATAACGAAAACAACGAAAGAAAGAAATATTAAAAGCACCAAAGCACCTACAAAAATAGTTAATAACAGAGACCAGACCCCTAACCAAATACAAACAATGAAAAAAAAAATTGTATTTTTTTTACACTTTTTAGCACAAATACGGAAGTGGTTGTTGGTCATCGACAAATGATGATATTGATGACGATGACGACGATTTCGAACACGTACACATACATACATACATATATATACTATAAGCCTAGCTTAAATAATTACGATAACTTAACAATGGCTCTCGGGTATTATGTTCGAAGAAGATTTTCGTTGTTAACTGCTTAAAGTCAGTTCAATACCTATGAGCCATGCAAATTGTATTAAAAAAAAACAAAAAAAAAACAAAAACTATTTCAACTTGATTTGTGAATGGTTTGCACATTCATAGGAAAGTCTTTATGTATGGTACGTACGCTTTTGGGCTTGAGTTATGTCGTTGAAAACATGTAAATTATTGTCTTTGCATACCTTATGGTGGTCAAACAGGCCGGCTTAATAAATATAAAAACACGTGAGAATTTATGACCGACCACATATTTAAACAGTCTGTAATAATTATTTTGTTATTGTTCACATACATATTTATATTATTAACATAGAAAACTTTTTTGGTTTTCTTACCATGTAATACGGAAACCAGCTTAACACAATACGTAAATGTGTTACATATTATTTGGAAATGAAGGTTTTAGGTGTTAATGAAATGTCCAAACGTTTAACTAGTTTCCAAGGCATTTAAATTCAAATCATAATTTATAGAAACAAATTTTATGCATCAATTATTTCTACGAGGTAACATACTAGATATCCGATGGATGAAATCACAGATACTGCTTAATCTAATCAAGTAATCAGAAGCTGGGTAGATGCTTAAAAGCAGGCCTAATTTTTCATATTTGACTTAAACTTTACTACTCCCTCTACGCTTACTTAATTACAACCCTTTAGTCAGGATTACAACCTAGCTTCTCAAATCACTCACGTTGTGTGTGTTAATTTTATTCATGAGTGGCGGAACCTATAGTTTAAAGTTGAACGGCAGATTTTTGTGAAACTTTTCATGGCAATTTGTTTTTTTGCTCTCAAAGGAGGAGGTAGCTGGAAGAAATACTTTTCCATATTTCGTTTCGTATAATATGTCTAAACCAACGGTTTAACCACAGGCTCTTGTCTAATAAGCCACCAACGGACTACACTACCTAAGATTGTCAAAGCCCTACATCAAACACAATTATCATAGGCCTAGAGTAGGTAGGATAAGGGAAGATCACCAATATCGTAACGTCCTTTCCATGCCTTCTCGTTATTCTTTTGTCCGCTCACTCATATATTAATCACGTAGAATTTTTAAAAAATCCATTTTGTTTCCATAACTCAACTGGAAAATATTTGATAAAATGTTATCCATAAAATATTGAGAACTCATGCTTTCTCTGGAGTGGACTATGACTTAATAACTTTTGCATAATGTCAGTATGTTCTATACGCGTACTCTATACCGTTATTCGTAACACTATCCGTCATTACCGCCAAATGTATCGGTATGGCATCCTTAGGGGCTGCTAACGTTCTGCTCAGTTATTTCTAATGTCACAGGCTTTGAACCTTTCCTATATCTGGTGTCCTAATAATTGAGTCCATAGTGTCATAGCAGATCCATAGCATTCTGCACAAAATTTAGCACACGCTTATAACAAAACCTCCTGCCCATTGGATTTAAAGGTTTGTCTTATGTGTTTCTTTAGGTATGTTATCTATTTATCCAAATAATAGCTTTGTTTTTATAGAATGAAAAATGGCAACTCTATCATTCTAGAACTTTTTTTTGAAGTTAAATTACGAAGGATTTTGATTTTTACTTGACGTATAATATTCAAGTACATGAGTTATGATTTTAATGGTCATAGTCATAGCTTGTAGTTGAAGAAATGTTGATGATTGACCTCCTGAAATTATCTTCAAAATTATTGCCTCTACAATGAGTTTTTCACTGAATTAATCTTCAGAATTACTGACTCTATTACAAGACTTTCACAATTAACGGAAGAAGGAATAGAAAATGTATGTCTGCCTTATGTATAGCAATTGAACTTCAAAAAAAATGGTAGTTACAGACAGCAACTAATAACCAACGCTGCTAGAGTTCATTTGTATAAAGACTGAAGTTTAGTTGCTGCTCATAGCAAAGTCATTAAAAACTGAGTCCACTGATGCAATAACAGATTAAATTGATGTTTTCTAAGCTTTATCCCTTACCGGTATTGTCATGTATACTCATCACAGGTATAGTTTGAGTCCAAGACATTTTGAGCATATTTTTTTTAAGATCAAATAAAATTTTTACTGCCTTTCTGAATTAATCATTTTATTACCAAATTTCATACCAATAAACCTTATAACGGCAATAAATTATTCTAATGGCCTAACACATGCCACAATAGCACAGACTGATGTATAAAATCCTTGAATGCGAATATTCTGCTTCTTATTAGCATAGGATTTTAATAGTTTTTGAAGAATTTTAAATTAGATTTCTTCGCATCTAATTCTTTCTCGAATTATTTGAATAAAAATAAATGCAAAATCTGATACCATACGCAGAATTTTATTACGATTTCTTTTGTTTTGTGTATATGAAGGTTAATGTTATTTTGACCACAAACGAAAAAAAAAAATGTTTTTATTTTCTACAATAAAATTTCAAAAATAAAACACACACACACACCACTTTAGTTAAACGTTTTTATTATAAACGTTATAAACTCTTATTATAATTTTTAATATTTTGCAATAAATGTTGGTTGTTTTGTTATTATTTTGGGCCATTAAAATTATTAAAACGAACATAATAAAAATTTTAAATTTGAACCATTAAGTTGGGTTTACAATTTAGTTTTTAAGCCAGATTACATGATGACTTTCAATCAAAAACAGTTTAAACAGTGACTTTGTTTTAATTACTTAATCATGTTTTTTCGTGATTTTTTACGTTACGGTATTAAGGAAAATTTAATTTCAACTTTTTAATTTCGTTTTGGTGTGTAATTCATTGCTGCTATTGTAGTGTAGTTTTGTTTTGTTTTGTTTGTTTTTTTGACAAGGTCGAGCAGTTTTTCATGCACTCTATATGTGTATCATAATATTTCATTATCTTACCATTGTGCATACAAACAGTTTTTTTGAAGCGTTAAGGCCTTAATTATATAAACTTTAAATACTTGCATACCCATGTAGTGTATAGCCAAATTTAGCAATTACTGTAGCCCAAGTATCAAAAAACAACAAAAAAAACATGAAAATGTACAAAATGAAACATTTCTGAGATTTTGATTTTTTTATTCTGCACATGTACTTACTAACTGGTGACTTGTAAACAACATTTTATGTCTTTATCTTCTTAAAAGACTTTCAAAAAGGTAAACTCAACTAGAAACTTATAAGCTTAAAGGCTTTTTTTTTCAAGCTTATCAAGTTATTTTCTGGGCAGTACAAAAAATTTTTGTTCCAAATGATTAAAATTGTGCTTGTGAAGCAATACAATCAGATACGTTTCCATAGCAGAAATAATGTTGCCTTCAACAAAATAATATTGTACTGGATATGCATGTTTGGCAATCTTAATTCTGAGCACAAAATATTTTATTCTTTTTTATATTTTGTTTATAATAACAACAAATACAACACGAACTATTTTTTAATAATTTTACAATTTTTTTTTCTTTCTTTTTTTGTAGATGCCAAAACTATACTCAAAGGAGTCAGTGGACGCTTGCGTTCGGGTGAGCTTACTGCCATTATGGGACCATCAGGTGCCGGTAAAAGTACTCTACTTAATATACTTTCCGGATACAAGTAAGTTCTTTATACATATTTTGGAATCACTGTACAATTATTTCAAACTTTAATAATTACTTAGGGAACCTTACTACATTAGAATTATAATTGCAGTCACTCGCTGAACTTTAAAAATCTGACAGAAAATTTAGCCTAGAATTCATTACTGCAGTGAATAGCGTTGTGACACCAAACTTCCACAAATAGTACTTTGTCTCACAGTCTCTAAATAGACAGCAGATTTGAGAAGTCTTCCCTGACAATTTTATTTATTCTCAAAGCTTTTACCAGAATTATACTGAGAAGGGGTAACAAAATATAATATTTTTTCATATTTTTTTGGAATTTACCAACTGAGATTTTTCTACACAAGCTTATGAAGGCCACCAAGATAGATCACACTTATGTCACATGCTGCGTATTCCAAGCCTCATTCGTTTACATATGCGTTACCACCAAAAAGGCACTCAATTTACTGTCTGCAGAGACTTTTTCCCACAACTTCTCGACAACCCAGATAGACCAGACACATGCCACATACCGCGTGTCTTATGACTCATGCGTTTACTTATGTGTGCGTTAATACCTCCCTCACTCACATTACTACCTGCTCGCCGATCATGACGCCTAAGACCCATAAATAACATAACAGGCTGCGTACCACATACCTCATGCGTTTACTTATACGTCTTACGGTATACAGGCAGTCACGCTACTGCCTGTAACAATTTATCCTAACGAAAAATAACAATTTGGTGAGCCTCTCGGAAAACTTTCAGATGGACTTCTTACTATCACTGATTGCTACACTTCTAAACAGTGATAAGAGGCTCTAGGCAAAAATATCTTAACGCTGACAGTTAAATTGGGTCAATCGCCTTAATAGGGATGCACTGGCATGGCTTCAAGATTAATTGTGATGTTGGATTCAATTTTGCCTTAGTTGAGGCTAAGCTGCATCATCACTATGGCCTTTTTAACATCCCAAGTGTGTTTCAGACAAAATCTCAGCATGTTTACTACTGCATTGTTCCTTATGACTCTAGATAGCTAGTATAACCTTCGTATAACATTTTAGCATTGATAGGTAGGTAGGTGGGTTGAGTAGTAGCTATCATTACCAGAGCTCAGTTGAGCACCCGTTGTGACGCCACAGGCAAACGCAATCCCTGTACCAAACAAATTCTACTAAACCAATGGAAGAAGTTGGTCGAAGCAAGGACTGTGTGACTGAGCAATTATAACGCATTCTTTATTTTTGCAGCGCATGCTCTATTATGAAGGAAGCAAGTGAGTGAAGTCACCGCAGTCTTGTGGGTAGTGTGTTGGCTTATTAGACATAAGGTCTCGGTTCAAACCCCAGGTCAGATATCTCCAACAAAACAGCAGATTTCTGAGAGTAAATACTCTGAGAGTAAATAAAATTGCCATGAAAAATTTCTCAAATATCTGCAGTTCAGAGTCGATATTAAACCTTAGGTTACGCGATTCATGGATAATATTAATACTCACAACATAAATGATGTTGAAGCAGCTAGTTTCAGTAATCCTGAGTGAAGGATTGTTATTACCAATTACGTATATATGTATGTATGTAAGAAACAAATAAAAACATTTTTAACAGAGAAATTTTAATTAAATCAGCCTGTATGTCTAGGCTTCCACCCACATCGCCAGCAAGTTATTTTTTTGTAGGACAGCAGAATTTTCCTTACTTTAAAGAATCAAAATGTCTTCTTTTTTTTATCACGTGGAATCATAAACGTAGATATACTAGCCTAACACATGTTCAACTAAATTTTTTATCATAATCAACTTATTATACGTCTAAAGTCCTCACCCCCCTAAACGTTTACTTGAAATGAAATTTATTTCCGTACATACTTGTGAACATATTTAAATGTTTTAAACATTTACCACACCTCTCCCCCCCCCCCCCGTTATTAATTTTATCAAGCGTAAAGTACAATAAACTTTTTTTTTTATAATTTCCAAGTTGTAACCTTGCGCAAAAACTTGAAAGAGCAATTTATTAAAGAAAGCACTGAAAATAAATTAAAAAAAAAATTCAAAAAAATAAAAAGTTTTCTTTATCAACAATTGAAAATAATGATTAAAGACCTAATGAAACGCCATAAAGACAAACGTTGTACGATATTGTAAAATCTATGTGGAATTGTATTTTCATTAGTAACCTGTTGTTTTTATGGGGTAAGAGACATACGAGTATATCGTATACACGAATCTAATTGACCACCATATAACTTATACGATTAATAATATTTCTAGTTTTTTGTTTTTTTTATTCTGTTTTGTTTTCTTGTTAATTGATAAGAAAATTGAAACCATAAATAAATAAATAATATTGTCAGAATGGTCAAATTCACATGGGAACATGACAACAGAAAAAAAAAAACCATGAGTCCATACTCTCTATACATTCATTTACATAATTGAGCAACCGAATTGAATGTGTGTTCATACTAGAATTTTAAATGAAATGTTATATTGAATACGGAATCGTACATAACAGCCCCCCTAACACGTAATTGACACAAATTTACATTTGATGTCATATGAAATATTCAACACTGTTTTTTTTTTGCTTAATATGAACGAAGGCAGCCTGACGTATTTAATGGATCTAATTTTATTATTTACTTAAAAAAAATTAATAGAGATCGAAAGGTTTTTAATCCAAATTTTAAGACGGTTAAATAGAGAAACATTTGCTTATAAGAGTAAAGAGCTCCCTTAAAGAACTGCCTTAAATCTGTTGTTCAGAGTCGACTAAAGTCTACCAAAAAATTGTAGACCCCATATCTAATCGATTAAATCAAAAACAAAAATGGCATAAGAAGCTAAGCCGTAATCGCATTACGCACTGTAGCTTACAATGCAGCATATCAAGAATTAGGTATTATTAAGGATTAGATGACGTAGTTTGTCTCTTGCACGAGTTTACCAATCTAGGGCATTTTGTTGTAGCTTTTTTTTAAACAATTCGGATGCTTAGCATTAAGAAACTGAAAGGAGGAAAATAATTGGTCAATGCATCCCCTTAACCAGGGTTATGACCTAGCTTCGCATAACACTTATGTTGTGTGTGTTAATTTTAAACATTAGTGACGTTAGTTAACAGTTTAATGTCAACAGTTTAAAGTCAACAACGAACGAAAGATTTTTGAAAAACTTTTCTCTGCAATTTTTTTTTTTTTTTGGAAAGTTGGCAACCCTACTACGGAATTAACTATGAATATCAAAGGATCCGGAGATGAACAATTATGCCTATAATATACTTAACTAATGTAGCACATACATATTTCAATTATTTTACTATTATAGCTGCTTGGTTTTATAAGGCAATAGAAATACAGCTCCCGTGACGTCATTTTGACAAAGATTTGCCCAATGTCTGAAAGCTCAGCAATTATTAGTAAACACAAACATAATTACTATTTTGAATTGTAGGGTATACACACGGTTTTCCAATATCTGAAAATTATCAGAAGGAGAAAAAGAAAAACTCCAACAGTGACGTCATTTATCCTACTTATGCAACAAACTTAAATTTTATGGGTCGTAGTTCCTAATTCTAGACTTCATGCTACATTTATAAGGTTTTTTAAAAATGTTACTTTAAATTGTTGTTGTCATCGTTCTAATCTACTTGTGTATGTAAAAAACATTGTTCTGTGAAATCTAAAGCCTCTGTCTTTGTATAATTAGATGGGTTCACCATTAAATTGTTTACTTGGAGATTATTTGTTTGCCACCTTACGATTTACTTGAAATAATCAAATCCCTTTGTAATATATTCGCAATCTTCGAATAGCGCAGAAGTTGTCAATATTACTCAAATAACTGATAAGATTATCTAAAGTCACGTGTGCAATACATTTGCCAGTCTGAATGTAGTGATCTTACATGAATTGTGGCATACTAGGAAGACATTTTCTAGTTATTTCATGAAATAGCTTTCGACAAGTAGGGCTATCCATGTAGACTTGCAGAGCTTATTCTTCCATTTATTTAAGGGCTGATTTATCATCTTGCCATTGGAAGAGAGTTGTAATTGTGTTTTCTAGGAACTCCAATTAAAAGCTGAAAACAAATACGGGAAGATCCAAAGACATTCTGTTCAAAAGTAAAATGAATGTCAAATAAGTGTACTTAAGTGCTTATTTTTTTTTTAGTTTTGCTTGGCTTTGAGTGTCAGTGTTCAGTGCAATTTTTTTTTTGTTTTCAATTAGCAGTCGGCAACAGTTGATAAGGAATTTTTTTGTTGATATAAACAAATGTGAAATTCAGTTGGTGAAATAGGAGTAGGTCATTTAAAAATAAAAATTTTGTATAAAAATGTAAATATTCGTGGAAAATGTTTCATTAAAATATCACTATCAAATCTTAAGTTTACAGTTCAGCTGATTGTTTTAATGTGTATGTACATGGAGAATAGTTTTTAAGGTTAATTTGAATAATTTAAAATATTTTCAAACATTTTATTTTTTAATTCTAGTTTTAATCTCTTATGCATGTTTTGTTTTCATTCTTGACTGACACAACTGACAACAATAACGATGTGTTGTTTTTTTAGTTTTATTTTTCCAAATGCATACATACATACATATGTAGCTTTGTTCTTTGGACTTTGAAACTAAAAAAAAAAATAGCAATTAATGACACAACACGGTAATAAAATAAAATAAAAATTGTTTATACTCATTGTATAATTATTTCCTTAACAAATATTAAACGTTTATTTTATTTCATAAAAAAATATTCTGATTTTGATTTCAGATACGGTATGGAAGGCAAAATAATTTTTTTATGAAAGTCTACTTGAATCTATTTCAAGTGATAAGCCCCCGGTATACATTTGTTTCATTGTGTTTCTAGATGCAAAAATGTTAATTAATTTAAAAAAAAACAAAATTGAAATTGAATTTGAAATTGTAAGCAAAGAGTTTTGAAGGTTTTAAGAATACATATTTACATTTAGAACATATGCATTTAAATTGTGTTCCTTCCTCTTACAGAATTAATTTCATCAGACATGTATTGTAGCATGTCTGGCATTCTAAGCTTCAAAAAAAAAAGCTTTTTTTTTCACGTTTTTTTTTTTTTGAAAATTAAAAAACTAGTCTTCTTGATATTTCCTTTCTTTAGAAAAAAAAAAAGATTTTTATTTCGCTTTTTCGATTTTTAAACTGCATTGCTTTGTTTTCTAATCAATTAAAGTCAAAAGATCATGTGGAAAGAAAATTTCAAACAAGTTTATCAATTTATTTTTATTTTTTTTTCATAAATTATTCATTGCTATTCTAACAACGTGTTTATTCAGCAAAATAAACAATTTAAGTCGCCTTTTAAAGTACACTACATAGCAAAAGTATTCTAATAATTGAAATTTTTTAGCTGTAAATTTCAGTTTAAATATTGTAACTGAATTGTGTATTAAAATGTTATGTTTTCAATCATAACTTATGCAGTTTGATTATGTTTTTTCATTAGATTTTAAAATAAAAAATATGTATTGCTGACGTAGTCATTACTAGCTAAGATCAAATTAATTTAAATAACTTGCTTGAATAATTTTTGTTTAATTTTAAATGCCTTCAACTTGAACTTCTATTTGTTTGTATTGTTTGGCTTAAATTTATTGTAGCTTTTAAACCAAACCAAAAATTATTACTTTACTCAACAGATTTATTTAAATTAAATTAAATTAAATTTTGTTTTATTTTTTTGCTGATTCTTTGCGCTTTATTCAAAAAATAAACTGCAGCCATCATTATTTTCCATTCAATGTTATCCACCTCAGATATATTGTTTTACACTTCGGCCGATATTGCTTCCAATTCTTCAAATAACTCTGATAAGAACTTGCTTTCTTCAGCTGCCTAATCGTTATGATTCTCTGGCCTTCAGCAGCCATCTTTATCTCTTTCTTGCTTTAGCTTTCAAAACAGGAAAAGAGTTATTAAATGTTTTAAATTTTAATATCACAAGTCTTCATCACAAGGCAGAAGTTTCTTGTATTCATCAAATGATACTTACATTCCCTTAAGCAGGACAATGTTTTCACAAAACATCTCCATGTTATTCCATTTTTCTTTTTGTTTGTCCTTTTTCAGTTTTATGAATTATATTTCTTCCAGTTAATCAAATGATTGAACTACTATAGCACGTTCTGATATTGATTGTTGACGTTATAGTATCTGGTGGTTCACAGAGGGATTCTCAAAAAGAATGTAACAATTTCGAATTATTAGAATAATTTTAAGTTTGGGTATGTAGTCAGATATCAGAACTTAATGAAGACTAAAGCATTGAAAACAATATGTGCGACCCTACCGCCGTGGATAAGAGTATTTTTGGAAGTATCATTTACTCAGCTAGCAGGACACAAAACGGTATTTTTAGTTGAATATCAAAATCTGAAAGGCCTTTGCACAGCTAGGGAAAATTTGAAGATCGTCGAATCATCAATTCCAATATAAAATCGGTGCTCCTACACAGCTGTATGTCTTGATTAATGATGAATGACCTTGTGAAGGCTCTGTAAACACCGGCTAAATACCGGCTTAATTCAATAAGCAACTGCTGGAGTAATATTTTGTTTCGGTTCAAAATGATAACAAGGAGAAACAATGGAACGGTGTTAGTCCTTCTTGCGACAGCTACAAGCCGAAATCCGTAAGAAAGCTTTAGAGTGGAAGCTATAAGAGACCAGACGACGAAGAATGCCAAGACAAACACGTCCAAGATCTATTGAGGAAGACGTAAAAATATTTCAACTAGTGCAACAATTTACAGAAACACAAAACTTTAATATTTGTTTGAAATTTCTATTCATTATAACCTTGGTTTTCAGTGCATAAAACATTTTGATCAAATGCCAGCTGCAAACAAGTGTCTTAGCAAATTATATTTCTTATGGCACTACTCCAAATCTAGTGAATTTAAATATTACTTCATCACATTAAAAGAAAATTAAATGGAATTATTTATTCTTTTGATTATAATTGCTTTAAAAACTTGATTTAAACGCATTTCCTTTTATCTTTTTCTTTGCTTTCAGAACCTCAAATATTGAAGGCAGTGTTACAATGAATGGTCATGAACGCAATATCAGTGCATTCCGTAAATTATCCGCCTACATTATGCAAGACAATCAATTGCATGGCAATTTAACAGTACAAGAAGCAATGACAGTTGCCACCAATTTGAAATTGAGTAAAAAATTCACAAAATCGGAAAAAATGTCAATGGTAAGTACACTCCATAAAATAAAGTAACAATAAAGTAACACAATAAAATCGAAAAATATTTGATAAAATAAAATGTTTAAACAAACAAAAAATTGCTGAGAAAGCATTAAACATAGAGGATGTGTGAAATTTTTCTTGGAAGACGATTATAAAATTTATTTTAGTAGAGCATACGTAAATTTTCTGATACTTTAGACTAAGTTTTGCCTTCCACAATACATAGAGAGAAATAAATTGATTACCAAGGAATTGAAAGAATGATTACAAGAAAGCCTTGTCCCTTCAAAGACAAGCTTTTACTTAGGCCAGCGCTTACATAAATTCTAATATCACAATTTATATGCAATCCGGTGATTAAACATTCCCTAATAGAAAGCGATCTGAGTCAAGCATTAGTCGGAAAATGAAAGATTAACAAATTTCATCTTTATATGCCAGAAACAGGTCACTGACATACAGCTCGGTACAAAAGTTGCTGTAGAAGTTATTCAACGGATTGTTATCTCTCTTTGCATGGCTTTCAATACAAAAATTATCTCTGAGAATTTCAATTGTATAATGTATGGCCAGGAGATTTTTCTACAGAAATAAATCATTCATCTTCGTATCCATGCCAGTCCAACACAGTCTAGTAATATTACCTTTCTACTGCTAAGGAAATATAAAACCTGAGACAATCGGAATACCTACGCCCTGTAGCATGCCAGAGATTTCAAGCTCCGTACCGGCTTTGGCCAGTTCATAAGCAATGCAAATTTCAACGATATCTTGTGTGCGGTAAACCGTTACCTTTGAATGATACTAAATTTTTCTGATAATTTTCCAATATTCATGGACGAAGACGGGCATTGAATGAACGTTCGCTAAAGATCAAATTGCAGTCCAGCTGTCTGTATAAATACAGAGATTTTAAAGAAATATTCCGTCAAACAACAAGCATTATGCTGCTTTCATATACGCATACACAATTGGTCATTACAATCCTTTAGTTAGGATTACAACCTAGCTTCTCATACCATATATGTATGTGTGTTAATTTTATACACGTGTGGCGAAACCTACAGTTAAAAGTTAAAATATTTAATTAATATACTTCATTATTATTTATTTAAACTCTTATTTATAATCATTAAACATAAAAAACTTAACGTAGAGTCCATAAAATTCGTTTCAAATTCATCTTAATGAAGTATTTTTCAAAACGTGTTTTTTTTTATTTTTATTTTATTCAACAATCATCAATAATTATAAAAAATAAAATATTTTTGCATGGTTATAAAAAATAAACAACAACAAAAAAAAAGAATTTAACAATTCATTACGTCTCAAATGCTTTAAAGCACGTAATAAAATACTCAAATCACTGTGAAGACATTTCAAGACAATCTTTGCAATTCTAGAGATATCTATCAAATGTTATTAAAATTTTTATTTTTATTTTATTTTATTGTATTTTTTTCTTTTATTTTTATATTAACGGAGAACGTTTTTTTCTTTCTTTTCTTTCCTTCTTCATAAATAAACAATCTCTTAAGTATTTGCTTGAAAGAAATATTTTACCATCTGAAGTATGTTAATTGTTGGCCAACAAATTTTCACAAAAATACAAAAAATATAAATTATTTCCGTACAATAAAATAACAGTTATTTAGCTCAATCTAACATTTATGTATGTATCTTCCAACGGAAATGTTTAAAACATTTTTACTTGTTAATAGACATGCTTTGCATACAACTGTTTACATGACTATTTTAACTACCAGATGAGTTCAAAAAAAAAAAAAAAAAAACAAAACAAAACAAAAAAAGTTTATCTCACGTTTTCACCGAAAAATACAAAAAAACAAAGTGGAAGAATGAAAATAAACACAAGCTTTAGATTATAATCACTTAATAAAACATTAGAAAGTTAAAAAGAAATAAAAGATAATTTTTATTTGTATGTGTTTGACAGCAAACATTAATTTTTAGTTCATAGATTATGAAATAACCCAGCAAAAAATGGTATACAATACAGATTAATGGTTATATAAAGGGTTACCATATGTTTCTTTAAGTCAAGCTATATCATGCTAAGCTATTTTTTTTTTTGCAAATTTTCCAGTGTGCTTATATAAATTTTTGCTTCTATAAAATCGCTTGTTTTCCAGAAATACGCTGGTTTTTCCAGAAATAATTTTCATCACAATTTACAAAAACATTTTTTATTTTAGTTTTTAATTCCTTTCTCGTTTTTTTTTTCTCCTCTTTATTTAGATCGACGACATCCTTTTGACCTTGAGCTTAAGCGAACATCGTAACACATTGACACGCAATCTTTCGGGCGGTCAAAAGAAACGTCTATCCATTGCTCTTGAATTGGTTAGCAATCCACCGATTATGTTCTTCGATGAGCCCACCTCGGGTCTTGACAGTTCCACTTGCTTCCAGTGCATCAACCTGTTGAAAATGTTGGCTGAAGGTGGCCGCACCATTATTTGTACCATACATCAGCCGTCGGCACGTCTCTTTGAAATGTTCGATCAGTTGTATACATTGGCTGATGGCCAATGTGTATATCAGGGTAGTACCAAACAATTAGTGCCTTTCTTGTCTACATTGAATTTAGAATGTCCCAGTTATCACAATCCGGCTAGTTATATCATTGAAGTTGCCTGTGGTGAGCACGGTGATCATACACGCAGTCTGGTGGATGCCATTGATAATGGCAAAAAGGATATACGCTCATCGGCTGACTATGCTGGTTTAAAGGCACGCAATACCATGCTAAAGGTACAAAATTTACAAGCAATTTTAGATAAAAACGATGCGGCCAATTCGAATAGCGGCAAATATGAAGAGAATTTAACGTTAAATAATGGCATACTCAAGGGTAATTTGGTGAATGATATTGCCAAGGAAACCGTAGAACCAGTGGTTAAAACCAATGAAAAAGGTGATGCTATGATTGAGCTGGAAAAGGCTGATAATTGTACAACAGCATTGTTATCGGCTGATATAACATCGCCCGAACGTTATCCCACCTCACAATTCCATCAGTTCTGGGTGGTATTGAAACGTACTTTACTTTTCAGCTATCGTGATTGGGTAAGTTGCGGGAGGGGAAATGTGAAAGTAAAAGGAAATATTTTCTAATTTTTTTTCTTCATTTTTTTGTCTTTAGACTCTTATGTATTTGCGTTTATTTGCCCATTTACTGGTTGGCTTTTTGATTGGTGCTTTGTACTATGATATTGGTAATGATGGTGCTAAGGTTTTAAGTAATTTGGGTTTTCTGTTCTTCAATATGTTGTTCTTGATGTACACTTCCATGACAATTACGATTTTATCATGTAAGTTAAATAAAAATTCTGTTTTTTCTAGTACTTATTTTGAAATTTTTTTAATATTTTAGTCCCTCTCGAAATGCCGGTTTTGCTAAAGGAAAACTTTAATCGTTGGTATTCACTACGTTCCTATTATTTGGCTATATCGGTAGCAGATATTCCATTCCAGGTGCCTATTATACATTTAAATGCAATTTCAATTTATTTTTAATAAATTTTGTTCGTTTCTTTCAGGCCATTTTCTGTGTAATTTATGTAACCATTGTATACTATTTTACCTCACAACCCTGGGAACTATTCCGTTATTCCATGTTCTTGGGCGCTTGTTTGATGATCTCATTTGTGGCACAATCTGTGGGTTTGGTAGTAGGTGCCGCTATGAATGTACAAAATGGTGTATTTTTGGCTCCAGTTATGTCAGTGCCTTTCTTGTTATTCTCCGGCTTCTTTGTATCCTTCGATGCCATACCTGTCTATCTAAGATGGATTACATATTTGTCTTACATTAGATATGGTTTCGAAGGTACTGCCTTGGCTACCTATGGCTATGGTCGTGAGAAACTCAAGTGCTTCCAAACCTATTGCCATTTCAAGTCGCCTTTAACTACATTAGAGGAATTGGATATGGTTAATGCTGACTACACTTTAGATATTGTGGCTTTAGTTATTATCTTTGCTGTTTTAAGAATATCGGCTTATCTGTTCTTGAAATGGAAATTGAAAACAGCACGTTAAGACCATTAGATTTTTAAGAGTGAAGAATTTAAAATAAAAGAAACAAATTTTCAATTGGAAAGAAGGACATCATTAAGATTTAAGAATTCCTTTTTAATTTTAATTATTCTTCATTAGTTTTTAAGTATTTTTCTTATAAAACAAATACAAAACGTGATTTAATTCTAATTAAATAAAAAAAACAAAACAAACAAAACAAACAAACAAACTTTCGATGAACAAAACTTTTAAGCCAAAAACGAAACCAATTAGACGATATTAAAAGAAAAAAAGAGTATAAAAATGCCAAATTATGCCTTAAGCCAAAATCTTAAAACGCAATAAACTTAAACAGCAATTAACAAAAACAAAAACATCAACAAACAAACAAACAACAAAAAAAATATTGTGTTTTAAAGCTTTTGATTTTAGCTTAACCGTCAACAAAAAACAAAAATCATTGTCAATTTGTTTATTAATTTATTGAAACAAAAATAAAAATCAAAACAAAAACAAAAACAAAAACAATAATAAAATATAAAAATTCTTATAGAAAAATACACGATACAAGTAAATTATAATTTTATTTTCCCTTTAGTTATAGTACTTGTAACAGTTTTAATTATTCTCTCTCTTTTTATATACATTTTATACATAAGTACATACGTATATATATATATATATATATATGCATTAAATATGCAAACATAAAACTAAATATTTATAATAAAAAACTCGATGTTTTAGGGAAGCAAAGAATTACTTTTTTTTTTGAGTATAAATTTACAATTTAAATTTATGGAAATTATTGTGTAAAATTTTTTATAAAATTTTTATATACAAACGTAAAGGAATTTTTTTTTTTTAAACATTAACAAAAATTATTTTGTATTTTTTTTGAAATATAATCGTAGTTTAGTTATTAGATTTTGAAAATGATTTCTTTTTTTATTAAAGTATTTTATAATTGTTTATTTTTCGAAAATAAATGCGTAATTTATGGATATAAAAACAAAAATAAAATCGATGGTTTTTTTAATATGGAAAAATATGTTTTATGGACATGGATAGCATAGCATCATTATAACACTTCAGTTAGGATAACGACCTAGCTTCTAACAGCACATATGTTGTGTGTTATGACTGCCTGAACCTACAGTTTTAAAGTCGACACCGAACAACAGATTTTTTCTTGAAAAACATTTCATGGTAATTCCATTTTACTTTCAGAGTTTATAACCCTTCAGTTAGGATAACGGCCTAGCTTCTAACAGCACATATGTTGTGTGTTATGACTGCCTGAACCTACAGTTTTAAAGTCGACACCGAACAACAGATTTTTTCTTGAAAAACATTTCATGGTAATTCCACTTTACTTTCAGAGTTTTGCCAGAAATCTGCTGAGGGAATATCTACAATGTTACAATATCTACTATGCTCATGGTGGGCGACTAACGTATTTGATTGACTTAACATAACTTCTTGAGGAAGTTCAAGACGTCAATTATGGATAGAAACGAAGCTAAAACTGTTGTAAATTACCACGTAAATGACTTTGTATAGATTTTCACAGATTGAGAAGTCAGCAGTTGTAGCTTACTAATAAAACTGCCAGGCTATTGCATGCATTTGCTAAGGTTAGATAGAAAGCGTACGAAGAATCCGCTCAAACTGCGAAGTAACACATTCAGTGTCGTTATTGGAGCCAATGCTTTAAATTGTATTCGAAGTACTTATGCCATAGGCAATGATGTCTTTTGTGCAGCCAATGATTTCCGCTGGGTCGCAAAGACAAGCAAGACAAGGAAACTGAGAGAGATGGAAGCATTTTAGCTTCCCTTATGCGAAGGATTTCATTTAACTGTCAAGGATGAAGTATAAATTGGTAGTCTAAATAGCTTTACGAAAACCTGTGGATGATACCAAGTCTAGGGAATATGTATTACTATGGTATGAAAATTAGCTATACTGAAAGCAAATATTTGTAACCAACCACTCAGATTGACGGCCAATTTGATCTACCCTGCCATACGGCGGAAGTATGCCAATAAAAGAATCGAATTAAAAACTGCCTTACTAACCCATCATTTACCAAGACTTTTCCCAATAAAATAATTTCCATTTTTGCTTAATATTATCGTAAACATATTCACTGCCTACAGTATATATTGTAAATTACTCACCAATGAAACTATGAAGCCCACTGTGCCGTAAAGTTGAAATCAGAAAAAAAAAATTACTTGCATCGTTTGCCTACTTTAGGGAACTACTTGACACGAGTAAGTTCATCAGCAGATATAATATCTGCAGCCTTAAATAATGTTTTAAATCAAAATAATTTCAATATAAATAAACAATTTAAACAATTTTCGATTGAACAAAATTAATTAATCATTATACATACATGCAGTAAGTATTTTTTATTCATCACAGTCACCGGTCAGACACAGAACTGAGCTGCCAGCATGAAACTAGCAAATCATACAATACATACCATAATTAATCATTACAACCCTTTAGTTAGGATTACAACCCAGCTTCTCACACCTCTTATATTGTGTGTGCGTTAATTTTATAAATGAGTGGTGAGACCTATAGATTAAAGTCGATTCCAAACAACAAATTTTGTGAGAAACCTTTTCATGGCAATTTTATTTACTCTTGGTAAGCTGCTGATAAGAACTGCCTGAAGAAATATTTTGTCATACTTCTTTTTGTGGTGATGTGTGACTACAGGTTTGAAACGTGGCCTCAGTGATCTAACTTACTTGGTTTTGAAAGACGAGTAAAATGTAATCAAAAAAAAAATTATTTTCAAAACAAAATTCTTAGGAAAACCGTACAGTTCATCCGTATTTATTAACTTTTGTTACAATTTATACACAATGTTGCGAATTTTTTTCGAAAATTTTCAATAAAAAACTGCGCGTGTGAGTCAACAGTATTGTTTATAAGACAACTCTTTAAATCAGCTGCAAAACGTGTGAAGTCAAAGTGTTAACTGATAAAAGAAAAAATTGATTTCAATAATTCAATAAATATTACATTGTCAGTCAAAACGATTTCAAAAATTATTTACAATTTTAAGTGGAAGGAAATGAAAATAAAAACTAGAAGAACAAAAAAATTTATAAACGTGAGATACAAAATGCTTGTATCTTGAAATACTTGCACTTCAAAAGATCTATGAGTATGAACAAACCAACAAAAGATAAATTCGTAATTATCATGCTGCAATTATAAAGCGAAATACTTTAGTAAGTTATT